>JANVCC010000130.1:395141-410017 GCA_025345505.1 Todiramphus chloris collaris | reverse complement strand
GGGGGGGGCAAGAGGGAGTTGGGGGGAGGGGTCTAAAAGCTGTAAGGGGTCCTCCAGAATTTAGGGGGGAGGGTGTCCCCTGAGGAAGGGGGGCAAGGGGGGCAGCAGGGCAGGAAGGTAATCTGCCGTGGGTGAGGGCTGGAAACTTGGTAGGGACAGGGGAGATTTGTGCGGGGGGTGGGGGCAGGGCATGGATTGGGGGTGGCACAGGAGGCCACAGAGTCATGAGTCAGTCTGTTTGGGGGGGCCATGCAGTAAGTGACAGGACTGGGGGGCAAGAGCTCCTGGGGGTACTGGAGGTGGCAGCAGGACATAAATTGGTGCAAATGGGGAACAAGTCACATTGAGGTCTCTAAGGGCAGTGGGAATTGGAGGGAGGGGGGCAAGTTCCCATCCCATTGGCCTTCCTCAGCGTGGGCAGTGCCCAGCGGGTCAGGGGTGGGTGCCCCTTCCCAACTTCATGGGGTTCACGGAGCACCAGAGTGTGCCGGGGTGGGGGGTGGCACCCCCAGAACGGCCACACTGAACCCCCATCCTGGCCCCCCAACCCTGCCCAGCCTCCCCCCCAGCCAGGATCAGGCCCCATGGCAGCAGCAGATGGCACAGCACCACCAATGCTTCCAGCCCCCCGCCAGCCCCCCTCCCGCGGACCCATCTGCTGCTGCAACATCCCCGAGCCCTTCCCCCCCTCCCCGCCACCCCCAGGCACCCCTGGGCTCTGCTCTTGTAATCCCGGCTCAGCCCAGCATGGCCCTTCCTGGCCCTTGCAGACCCCTCCCCAGGGCCCCGTTCACCATGGGGGGAAGGCTCAGAGCCATCCCCAGGGCTGGCACCTCTCACGGGAGGGTGGCAAGGGGTAACTGTGGGTGCCCTGACCTTGGCACTGAGGCCCCAGTGCCCACCAGAGTGGCCAGATCCAGACCCAGACACCATTGGTCCTGGATTTTATTGTGCAGCAAAGGGCATAGGGATGGGGAGGGGGTGGCTGTGGGGTGGGCACCAGGTGGAAGCCACCCATGGGGTGGGCACAGGGAAGCTGTGGGGTGGCCGTGTTGCTGCTGTTCTCAGTGTCATCACAACCCATGTGGGGGTTGGCACTGAGGAGACTCTGTCCCCGGCACAGGGACACCGTCGGGTGCCTCGGTGCCTGCCTCGCCCTTGGCCAGGAGCAGGTCCAGGTAGGCCCCAGAGATCAGGTCACTCTCCTGCACCCCTAGCTCCCCCAGCAGCTGCCGGGCCACATGCTCCCCATCCTGCTCGCTCTGCTCCTCGCTCAGCACTACCTGTGGGAACAACCAGGGTGAGCTTCGTGGTGCCCAAGGGCTGGCACCCGCACCCCGGCCCTGCCCCATGCACTCACCTCCAGCTCCAGGAAGTCTCCCAGCCCCTCCACGCTGTCCAGGTGCACCCGGGTCTGGCCCACAAGGTAGAGGAGACGCTGCTTCCTCACCACACCCAGAACGCCCAGCGCCTGCCCCAGCACCGCCTGTGCACCGGAATGCCAGGGATGGTGGGGCCATGGGCACAAACTCCCAGAGAGGCCCCAGCCAAGCTAGGGGTGCCCAGGGAGCAGCCAGCACCGAGGGGTGCTCTACCCCGGGCAGCAGGATTGGGTCCTTGGCACTCACCTCCAGGCCATTGGGGTCATCTGTGGGGGTGATGGTAAAGCGGGAGAGCTTGGGGCCGGTGGTGTTGGGGCGCTCATAGAAGATCAGCTCCCCTCGGCCATCCTAGCAGGGCAGGGGGGCAGGAGCAGGTCAGGGACGGGCAGGGTCAAGATCAGACAGGGACAAGGAGGAGCCAGGGGCAGGAGCACAGTCAAGCAGGAGGGGTTAAGGTCGGTCAGGGTCAAGCAGGGTCAAGGTCAGGGTCAGGCAGGATGGGTCAACGTCAGGATTAGGATCAGAGTTCAGACCAGGGTCAGGGTCACACAGGGACAAGGAGGGGCCAGGGGCAGGAGCAGGGTCAGGCAGGATGGGTCAATGTCAGGATTAGGATCAGAGGTCAGACCAGGGTCAGGGTCACACAGGGACAAGGAGGGGCCAGGGGGAGGAGCAGGGTAGGCAGGATGGGTCAATGTCAGGATTAGGATCAGAGGTCAGACCAGGGTCAGGGTCACACAGGGACAAGGAGGGGTTAGTGGCAGGAGCAGGGTCAGGCAGGAGGGGGTAAGGTTGGTCAGGGTCAAGCAGGGTCGAGGTCAGGGTCAGGCAGGATGGGTCAGTCAGGCTTGGGATCAGAGTTCAGACCAGGGTCAGGGTCAGGGTCAGACAGGGACAAGGAGGGGCCAGCGGCAGGAGCATGGTCAGGCAGGATGGATCAGTGTTGGTCAGGTCAGGGTCAGGCAAGGGTAGGGTCGGGATTAGGGTCAGGCAGGGTCAGACAGGGACAAGGAAGACCCGAGTCGTGGTTAGGGACAGGGTCAGTCAGGGGGAGGCACAGAGTTAGGGTCAGGCAGGGGCAGGATCAAGGTGAGGGTCAGGGTCAGGCAGGGACAGAGCCAGGGTCGGTCAGGGTCAGAGTCGGGACCAGGGTCAGGGTCAGGCAGGATGGGGTGGGGTTGGCCGGGGTCACACAGGGTCAGGAAGGGACAAGGAGCCGCGGGGTCAGGCAGGGACATGGACATGGTGGCGGGGTCAGGGTGAGGCAGGATTGGTCGGGATCGGTCGGGGTCACTCAGGGTGACGGTCACGCAGGGTCGGGGTCAGCTCCACATCACCCCCATGCTCCACATCGCCCCCCCCGTCCCGATCGCCCCGCTCACCGGGGTGCGCCGCAGCTTAAGGCGGCCCCGCGGGACACGGAAGAAGGTGTCGGCCTGGGACAGGAGCTGAGGCTGGGCCGGGGGCTGGGCCGGGGGCTGCCCCACGCCCCCCTCGAGCCGCCGCGCCGCGCTCCGCGCCCCCCCCGCCGCCAGCCGCGCCTTCACCTCCACGTTCCGCCGCATCCCCGCCGCGGCTCCCCATTGGCCCTGCGCCCCTACGTCATCACTCGGCGCGCCTTCCTATTGGTCCGACCGGCGCCCCGCCTCCGCCAGCAGGGCGCCGCGCGGCTCCGCCCACTCCGCCCCCGCGGGCCGGGCGGGGCCGTGATGGCGGCGGCGGGGCCGGGGCCGGGCAGCGACAATGGGGCCGGGGCTGGGGCCGGGGCCGTGCCCGCCGCCACCCGCCTGCAGGCCTACGCCTGGTGCCGGGAGTTCCTCGCCGGCTCCTGGAAGCTCATCGGGCCCGACGAGTTCGGCATCGGGCCGGTCAGGTACGAGCCGCTCCCCGGGGAGGGCTCCGCCCGCCCGCCCCCCACCCCTTCCGCGCCCCCTTCCCCGCCCCAGACCCCGCAGCTCCGCTCCCCGCTCGGTCGTTGGCCCCGGCCGGCTGCCTCCGGTGTCTCCCCATTGGCTCGCTAGCGGTAGCCCAGTTACGCTCCCAGGCTGCCCCAGTGTCCCCCAGTTGCACCCTCCCGACCCGCGTCACGGTACCCGCCAAGTCTCTCCCGGTGGCACCCCCGGCCCGGGTCCCAGATGCCCCTCCCGTCCCGTGTCCCAGCGCCCCCCCGTTGCCGCCCCCCGCCCCGTGTTCCGGTCCTCCCCCAGTATCCCCCAAGTTGTCTCTCTGACCAGTGTCACGGTGCCCCCTGCACCCCCCCAGTTGCCCCCCTGGCCAGTAGCCCAGTTTCTCTCCTACTGTCCCCCCAGTTGCCCCTGCCCAAGCAGTGTCCTTGTTCTCCTCCCAGTCCTCTTGTCACCCTGACTCATGTCCCAGTCGTGCTCCACAGTGTCCCCCAGTTTCCTCCCTAACCAGTGTCCGTGTCCTTCTCACGGTGTCTTCCAGTTGCCCTCCTGATTGGTAGCCCAGCCCCGCTCCCTAGTGTTCCCCAGTTACCCCTCCAACCACGGGCCTGTCCCCCTCCCAGTGCCCCCCTTCCTCCTCAACCAGCATCCCAATCCCCCCTCCCAGTGCCCCCCAGTTGCCCCTGCTCTGACCAGTGCCCCTGCGTCCTGCCAGGCATCCCAGTCATCCCCGCTCCTAGGCACCCCCGTCCCCGTCTCAGTCACGTCCCCACCCCGGGTGCCCCAGTTGCCCCTCCAGTGACCGTCCTGTGCCCACAGCGGGGGGCTCAGCAACCTGCTCTTCAAGTGCGCGCTGCCGGAGCACGTGCTGAGCGTGGGGGACGAGCCCCGGCAGGTCCTGCTGCGCGTCTACGGGGCCATCCTGCAGGTCAGCCTGGGGCCCCGACCCCCCTTGCATGACACTGACCCCCCCTGAGTGGCCCTGACCCCCTCCAAGTGACACCACCCCTGTTACCAGCAGCCCTTTGGTAGCTCCACCGTCATCTTTCCCACAGCCTGTGCCCAGCAGCTGCCCCGTGTCTCCTGGGGGGTGGTCCCTGGGGAGCTGGGGGGTGGTCCCTGGGGGGGCTGGGGGGTTCCCGGGGAAGATGGGGGGTCCCGGGGGCACTGACGGCCGGTGCCTGCAGGGTGTGGACTCGCTGGTGCTGGAGAGCGTGATGTTCGCCATCCTGGCGGAGCGGGCGCTGGGGCCGCGGCTCTACGGGGTGTTCCCGCAGGGCCGGCTGGAGCAGTTCATCCCGGTACGGACAGGAGCCCCCCCTCTGCACTGCCCACCCCCCCTGGATCTGGCCCACGGTGCTGGGAGAGGGATGGGGGACCGGGGTGGGGATGACTGGGACGCCTGGCAGGACACAGGGGCACTGGTCAGAGCCGAGGCAACTGGGAGGCATGAGGCAGGGGTACTGGAGTGCTGGTTGAGAGGGAGCAGGGGCACCGGGAGGGGGACAGGGCCAGTAGTCAGAAGGGTAACTGGGGGACACTGGGAAATACTGTGGAAGAGGGCTGGACTACTGGTCAGGGGGGCAACTGGAGGACACTGGGAGAGGGACACAGGCGCTGGAGGGGGGCAGCTGACGACAGTGGGGCCAGGACTAGGACACCAGTCAGGAGGACAACTGGGGGACACTGAGGAGGACAACTGGGACATGAGTCAGGTTGATGACAGGGACACTGGGAGGAGGACAGGGACACCGCTTGAGCAGGGCAACTGGGGGACACTAGGAGAGAAGCTGGGCTACAGGTCAGGGAGGCAACTGGGGCACTGGGTGGGCGACAGGGACACTGGCCAGGGGGGCAACCCGGGGACACTGATGGATGGGGGGAACAACTGGGCTACTGGTTGGAAGGGCAAGTGGGAGGCGGGGGGGGCTGGGACACCCCACCCTGCTCACATCTCTGCCATGTGTCCCCACGGCCCCACCGCAGAGCCGGCGCCTGCGGACAGAGGACCTGCGGGACCCCGACATCTCCGGGGAGATCGCGGTGAAGATGTCGCGGTTCCACGGCATGGTGATGCCCTTCAACAAGGAGCCCAAGTGGCTCTTCGGGACCATGGAGTGGTGAGGGCGGGTGCTGCCCAGCACGGGCACCTGGGGCACAGGGGTGGTGGGGTTGGGAGAGACCTTTCAGCTCCTGGAGTCCAACCGTGTCCCCAGCAGTGCCAGGGCACCACTGACCCCTGTCCCTCAGCACCACAGCTCCACGGGGGGCTTGGAAACCCCTCCAGGGATCATGGGGACTCCACCACTGCCCTGGGCAGCCTGGGACAGCCCTGGACAACCCTGCAGGGACGGGGGGGAAGAAATTATTCCTCTTGTCCAACCTAAACCTGCCCTGGGGCAACTGGAGTCTGGTTCCTCTTGTCCTGTCCCTTGTTCCTTGGGAGCAGAGCCTGACTCCCCCTGGCTCCAACCTCCTGTCAGGGAGTTGCAGAGTGGAGAAAGTCCCCCCCAGGTCACCCCAGCCCCAAAATCCAGAGCATAAGGAGCTTTCCCAGCCACTGCTGGCAGGACCCATGGGACCAGGGTTGGGAGCAGCTCCTCAGTGGTCCCAGCTTCACACCAGGCTGAGAGGCAAGGGGATTTTGTGGGTTGGCAGCATCCAGGGGTGTCCATCCCAGTGCAGCACTGTCCCCTGTGCCCCAGGTACCTGAAGCAGATTGCGGAGCTCACCTTCTCTGAGGAGGAGCAGCTGAAGAAGTTCAATCACCTCAAGACTTACAACCTACAGGAGGAGATGAAGAACCTCAGGTGACCTTGACTTGCCCCCCTGTGCAGGGGTCTGGGCTGACCCTGCTTAGTGTCCAGCTTCCTCACGGGGATCCTGGGGGGGGTCTCGGCATCCCTGGAAAAGAGTCTTTTCTGTCCCCTGTCCTTGAGGGTGCCCTTCAGTGAGTGCCCTTGGGGACAGCTCTTGGCAGGGTCCCTAGGGCTGGGTTCCTGCTGAGTTCCTCTGGGTCCCAGCCATGCCCGTAGCTCTGTCGGTGGCCCCGGTTGGTCCTGCCTGTGCTGAGGCGTCTCTCCCCTGGCTGCAGGGAGCTGCTGGAGGCCACCCCCTCGCCTGTCGTCTTCTGCCACAATGACGTCCAGGAGGGTAAGTGCACCTAGCCCTGGGCTGCCCAGTCAGAGCCCACCCGCGTCTGGGCGTCCCCTCAGCCTCCTGCCCCCCTGGGTCCTGCCAGACCCCCCTGGGCATCCCCTCAGCCTCCTGCCCCCCTGGGTCCTGCCAGGCTCCCCTGGGCATCCCCTCAGCCTCCTGCCCCCCTGGGTCCTGCCAGACCCCCCCATGGGCATCCCCTCAGCCTCCTGCCCCCCCGGGTCCTGCCAGGCCCCCCCTCACCCAGCCTGGTCTCTGCCCAGGGAACATCCTGCTGCTGGCCGGGCACGAAGCCTCATCCTCCGACAAGCTCATGCTCATCGACTTTGAGTACAGCAGCTACAACTACCGGTGGGTCTGTGGGCTGGCTGGGGTTGTGGGGAGGGGACAGTCAAGTCTGGGAGTCTCTGTTCATCCTCCCATTTTCCCCAGGGGCTTTGATATCGGCAACCACTTCTGCGAGTGGGTTTATAACTACACCCACGGGGCCTGGCCCTTCTTCAAGGCTTCCCCGGAGCACTACCCCAGCCGGCAGCAGCAGGTACAGCCCCTAGACCCTCGGCAGCGGGTGGGGTGTTGGTGGGGGGGGTGGTCCTGGCGGAGGTGGCAGCGCCCCCCACCCTCTCTGCCCCCCTCCCAGCTGCACTTCATCCGGCACTACCTCTCGGAGGACTCGGGGCGCCGCGGGGACACCACGCACGAGGAGCAGGCTGCCCTCGAGGAGGAGATGCTCACCGAGGTCAACCGGTGAGCGATGCCATGGGGAGGGGTGGGGGGTGTCCCTGGGGCCTGCTCCCCGCTAAGCAGTGAGGACAGGGTCCCCAACCACCCCCCAGACCCCTTCCTGGTCCCACTGGGGCTGACGGCCGCTCTCCGGCAGGTTTGCGCTGGCCTCTCACTTCTTTTGGGGGCTCTGGTCCATCCTGCAGGCCAAGATCTCCACCATCAACTTTGGGTACCTGGTGAGCACACCTGGGCGGGGGGGCCTGGACCCAGCCCCCAGCATGTCCCCCCTCCTCAGACTCGGGGTGTCAGGGGGCTGTTGGGGGGCTCAGGGGGTGTTGAGGGGCACAGATGCCCCCTGACACCACTTTTCTCCTCCCCCCCCCCCCCCCCCTCTTTTCCCCCTCCCCTTCCTCCTCTTTCCTCCCCCTCTCTTTTCTTCTCACCCCTCCCCTCTTCTCCCCTCTTCTTCCCCCAACCCTTTACTTCTTCTCACCCCTTGTTTTTTTCTTTCCCCCCTTCCTGTTTCTCCCCCCAGGACTACGCGCAGAGCCGCTTCGAGGCCTATTTCCAGCACAAGGCACAGTGCTCCTGAGCGCAGCCCCCCCCAGCCCAGCTTGACCCCCACCCTGGCAGCGCCCGTGCCGTGGGGCAGGACAGGGACAAGCTGTGCCCTCCTGGGGGGCTGCTCCCCAGCCGGGGCTGCCCAGACAGGGCCTGTAACGGTTTGGGGGGGGCTGGTGCCCTCCCCAGGTGCCCCCCAATGTGCAGGGAAGGGGGTGGTCAGGCTGGGGAGGGGTGGGGTTGTCTGCCCAGGCCAGGAACGGGGCATCTCGGCTGGTGGGAGCCCCCCGGCCAGCAGCGGGACCAGGGAGGGGGGGCCACATGGCCTGGGTGCCCCTGTCACGGTGCTGCCCGGCCTCAGGGGTCCCAGGGTGCTGCTGGGGGCAGGGGGTGCAGCGGACCTCCCCGGGCATCTCATTCCCCACCCTGCGCCCCTCCCCAGAGCTTTGGGGCTGGGGCAGCACCCACGAATGTCTTCCCCAGGCCCTGTGCCCGGGCTGGGGGCTGCTCTGACCCCCCCCTCCCGACAGCAGAATGTAACCTCTCCTCAGACCAATAAACGCTGCGCTGGTGCCCGGCCTCTGCTCATGCTCCAGAGCCCTGCGGCCACCACACCCCCACCCCACTTGCCCAGGGGGCCACCAGACCTCCCAGGCTGTGGCAGTGGGTGGGGGGCTGCCCCACGGTACCGCATGTGGACCCTCATCCCCCCTGCTGCTCCAGGGCCTTCGGGCCTGTGAGTTGGGGACGGGGTGATGTCTGGGGGGCCGGCCGAGGTCACCCTCCCTGTGGCCCCCCGTTCTCCATGGATTTGCCTTCCCCTTGGCCCCCTCCCCCTGTACCCCATGGCCACCTCTCCTGCGGCCACCTCCCCTTGCCCCCTTTGGCTGCCTGGCCAGGAGCTGCCACTGGCACATGCAGAGTCAAGTGTGGGGGGGCTGCCGGGGCCTGTCACCCCCCGGGCACTCCCCTTTCACCCAAATACCAGCTATTTATAGCCCGCTGGCTGCCAGCAGCTCTGCAGTGCACGGGCCGGGGGCTCCTTTCCTGCCAGGTGCCCACTCAGGACCCTCTCATGGAGCTGGGAGGGGGGCAGAGATCTTGGGGGGGTGCTTCTCCCTTGGGTGGGCACTGGGCACATGTCTGAGCACAGGGGTGGTGGCAGCAGCGTCTGCCCCACATGTACCCGCAGCCATGGCAGGATGGGTACTGAGGAGCTGTGGCTGTGACTGGAGGGCAGGAGCAGTCTGCGGTCTGTTCTGGGGCAAGTGGGGAGGGCACTGCCAAGGTCTGGGCAGCAGCGGCCTCTCCTCCACCTGCCCTTGCCCAGCACTGCCCTGGCATTGCCCTGGCACGGCAGGATCCGTCCCTGGGAGCGGGATGGACCCTGCACGGCCCTGCCCTGGGCATCCCCCCGTGGGACAGCCCCATGGACATGCTGCCCACACCTGAGCCAGGGTGGGGGTCCCTGCCGGAGGTGTACGGTCCCATTCGGGGATGCGAGTCCTTTGCCCAGGGTGCGTGTCCCTGCCCGGGGTGCGTGTCCGTGCACGGAGTGTGTGTCCGTGCCCGGGTGCGTGTCCCTATCAGGGGTGGGTGTCCCTGCCCGGGGTGCGTGTCCCTGCCCGGGGTGGGTGTCCGTGCCCGGGGTGCGTGTCCGTGCCCGGGACGGGGGCGGCCCCGCGGGCGGCGCGGGGGGGTCTCGGGGCCGCCGCTGCCATTCGGGGCCGTGCCGCGGGTCCCGCCCGCCGCCGGTGTCCGGTTACGGGCTCCTCGGGCGCACGGAACCGTCGTCCCCGTCCCCGGGGCTGCCGCCCGCCGTCCGAGCCCCCGAGCAGGTACCGGCACCGAGGGGGCGGTTGGGGGGGGACCCACACGGGGGGAAAAACCCCGCGGGAACGGGGGTCGGGGGGGAGGGACCCCGCCCCGCCACCCGCCCCGGTCTCCGGGAGAGAGCAGCCCCCAGACCCCCGCGCACTCCCTTCCCCACGGCTCCCCACGCTGCAGGGGGTCCCGCAGCCCCCCTCACCCGCGGCCCCGCAGCCCCCCCGGCTCGGTGCCCCCCGCTCCTCCGTTCCTTGTCCCGCAGCTCTCGCTGCCCCCCCCTGCTCCCGCAGCCCCCCCGTTCTGCCACCCCCAGTCCCGCAGCCCCCCTGGTCCCAGTGACCCGGTGACCTTGCGGGGGGGGGGGGCAGGCCCACGGGGGGTCCGTCCCATCCGCGGGCGTGGGCCTTGTGGAGTCCCTGGAGCCTGTGATGACACTGCCAGGCTGTGCCAGGCTGTGCCATGCATGATTCTATGCATTGCTGTGCCGTGCTGTGCCATGCCATGCCGTGCTGTGCCCTATTCCGTGCAGTGCTGTGCCCTGCCAGGCTGTGCCAGGCCATGCTGTGTACTGCCTTGCAGTGCCAGGCATGATTCTGTGCAGTGCTGTGCCATGCTGAGCAGTGCCATGCCATGCCGAGCAGTGCCATGCCATGCCGTGCCATATGGGCTGATTGCCTGCAGCAAGGTGTGGTGCCATGCAGTGCCACGCCATGCCACATGGCTCGGTGCAGCTTAGTGCACACCAGTGCAGTGTGGTGTAGCTGTGTGGTGGTCACTGTGTGCCCGGGATCTTGCCAAGCTGCCCCAGGCACCCACAGCACCATTTGGGGCTCTACCACCCTCGGGCCTGGGCTCCAGCAGCACCCATGGGCTCAGAACCCCTTGGGCTGACCCCTGTCCTGGCATCAGCTGTGCCCACACTGGAGGGTCCCTAGGGACCCCTCTGTGCCAGATTGGGGTCCCTCCTCGCCCTGTGTCTCCCACCACTACCTCAGCTGGTAAGGTTCCTGGTGTAAGGATGGCATCTGCTGTGTGCCATGTGCCAGTGCAAGGATGGTGTGTGTCATGTGCCAGCACAGGGACTGCGTGTGCCTTGTGCCATGTGTCATGTGCCAGCACAGGGACAGTGTGTGCCATGTGCAATGTGCCATGTCCTGGCACAGGATATGCCAGGGCAGGGACAGTGTGTTCTGTGTGCCATGTCCCAGCACAGGGATGTGCCAGGGCAGGGACAGCGTGTGCCATGTCCCGGCACAGGGATGTGGCAGGGCAGGGATGGCGTGTGCCGTGTGCCATGTCCCGGCACAGGGATGTGCCAGGGCAGGGACAGTGTGTGCTGTGTGCCATGTCCCAGCACAGGGATGTGCCAGGGCAGGGACAGTGTGTGCCATGTCCCAGCACAGGGATGTGCCAGGGCAGGGACGGTGTGTGCTGTGTGCCATGTCCCGGCACAGGGATGTGCCAGGGCAGGGACGGCGTGTGCCGTGTGCCATGTCCCGGTGGACTGGCAGCTGCTGCCTTATCCTCTGAGGGTTTCACCGCGGGCAGGGCCCAGGCAGCTGCCCGCAGGCGGGGGTGTGTCCGTGACACCGTCCTCCCCCGGGGACGACGGCAGCACTGACCCTTCCCTCAGTGGGCACCTGGCCAGCACCGTGTGACCAGCCAGCGGCACGCGCCCGGGGCTGGCCGGCTCCCATGGGACGTGGCCATCCTGGCACTGCAGCCGCTCCGGTGCCCGTACACAACGCGGTGAAAGAACCTCCGCCCTGGGCAAGGGCACCGTCTGCCCCTGCCATGGCTTTGCTCCCTGAGCCATGGTGCCGGGACCGGGCAGGGGTGCCCCACACACCCGGGGCAGCGTGTCCCAGGGGGGGCCGTCCCCAGGAGCAGCTCCCCCACGTCCCCTCGCCCCCGCGACAGGTACCCACAGACCCCCAGGATGGCGGAAGCTCACCAGGCCGTGGCCTTCCAGTTCACCGTCACCCCCGAGGGCTTGGACTTCCACCTGAGCCGCGAGGCCATCCGGCAGCTCTACCTCGCTGGCATCTCCTCCTGGAAGAAGCGCTTGGTCCGCGCCAAGGTGGGCCCAGATGGGGGAAGCTGGAGGATCAGACAACACCCTCCCCCCCCCCATGCCCCCACCGTCCCCACCACCCTGACCCCCCTGCTGTGCCCACAGAACAGCTTCCTGACCGGCGTCTACCCCGCCTCCCCCTCCAGCTGGATGGTGGTGGTGATGGCCACTGCCGGCTCCTTCTACTGCCAGGTTGACCCCTCCCTGGGCATGATCGCCCACATCCGCCACTACCTGCCTGAGAGGTGAGCGCAGGGGACCGTCCCCAGGACCCATGGGCACGGGCCCACCTGCCACCCCCTTTCGTGGAGGCCACCCCCCTCAACCCACGGATACAGCCTTTGGTGGGGACCATCCCCCCAAACCATGGGTATGGTCCTGCCAGCCACATCCCTCAAGTGGAGACCACCCCTCCCATCCACAGGCATGTCCCTCAGTGGGGACCACTCCCCTCAACCTGTGGTCATGGTCCTACCAGCCATGTCCCTCAGTGGGGGGTGCTACCCTACACACTGAACATCCATGGGTACAGTCACACCAGCTACATCCCTTGGTGGCAACCACCCCCACTGCCAACCCATGGGCCTGTCCCCACCAGCCACATCACTTAGTGGACCACCCCACCCCATGGGCATGGTCCCACCAGCCACATCCTTTGGTGGGGACCATTCTCCATGTCCTGACCCATGGGTGATGGTCCTACCAGTCACATCCCTCAGTGGAGACCACCCCACACATCCCCCAGCCCCTCAGCATGGTCCCACCTGCCCTATCTCCCACGGGAGGGGGGGGTCCCACTCTACACATCCCCACCCCACAATCACGGCCCTACTTGGCAACCTCCCCTGGAGAGTCTCTCTCAGTGTCCCCCAGCGGCACGGGGACATTGCCAAGGGGGTCTCGCCAGCCGGTGCCATCCCCCGCTCACCCCGTGTGCCCCCACAGCCGGCTCCTGAGCCCCGAGAGCCGGACGATGGTGAGCGCCACGCTCTTCTCCACCGGCGTCTGGCTCTCGGCCGTCCTGCTCTTCCGGCAGGCCCTGAAGCTGCTCCTCTCCTACCACGGGTGGATGTTTGAGCCCCACGGCAAGATGAGCCGCAGCACCAGGATCTGGGTGGTGAGTGGCACCCACAGCCGGCACCGTGATGCCGAGTGAGGTGCCAGGGGGTTGGTGGAGGCTGCAAAGCCTCTGCTGGCACGGGCGAGCTGACCCCGCTGAGTGGCACAGGGATGGTGGGTGCTGGGGAGATGCAGGACTGGGCAGCAAGGCCGGGAGCTTCTCCCAACGGCTCTGCCCAGGGTGGGCACAGGGTGTCGGGGGCAGCAGGTGCCCAGCGATGGTGCAGTGGGACTGCTGGTGTCAGCAGTGGGCAGTGCCCAGCCACACCATGGTCTCCTCCATCTCCTCCATCCTCTCCACAGGCACTGATGAAGGTGCTGTCAGTCCGCAAGCCCCTGCTCTACAGCTTCCAGACCTCTCTGCCCAAGCTCCCCGTGCCCTCCGTGGAGGCCACTGTCACTCGGGTGAGGACAGTGGGGCAGGTGGGAGGTCCCTCCGCAGTGGCATGGGGATGGGGGAGGTCACAGCAAGTCCCCTTCCCACAGTACCTGGAGTCGGTGCGTCCGCTCATGGATGATGAGAAGTACAGCAAGATGGAGGTGCTGGCCAAAGAGTTCAAGGAGAAGACAGCTCCACGGCTGCAGAAGTACCTGATCCTCAAGTCTTGGTGGACAACCAACTACGTGAGTTCCCTGAGCTTCTCCGGTGCTGGAGGAGTAGGGGACACAGCAGTAGTCCCCCCAGTCCTGTTGTCCACCAGCGATGGTGTCCCCAGCCCCAGCCTGCAGTCCTCTTCTCCTACCATGATCATGGGACAGGAGGATTTGGGTCCTCCTGGGTGCCCGATCTCAGTCATTAGGGGTAGGGTGGGGGGTTCTTGCACCCCATTCCCAGCCCTGTCCCCACCCCAGGTGAGCGACTGGTGGGAGGAGTACATCTACCTCCGTGGCCGCAGCCCGATCATGGTCAACAGCAACTACTATGCCATGGTAAGGAGTGGGGAGGTGACCATGGGTGTGACCGAAACCTGGTGGCACCCCTGGTGTCCTCACCAAGCCTTGTCCCTTGTCCCCAGGACTTCCTCTACGTGACCCCCAGCCACATCCAGGCTGCACGGGCGGGCAACATGGTCCATGCCATGCTGCTGTACCGCCGCAAGCTGGACCGGGGGGAGATCCCCCCCGTGAGCACCCGCGGGGCTGGGGGGGGCAGCTCAGGGCTGGAGGGGGTCCAGTGGGGCTGGGGGTGTTGGGGAGGGCAGGGGGACAGAGGAGGCTGTGGGGCAGGTGTAGGAGCAGGGGGGAGTCACTGTGGGGATGGCAGGGTGGGGGCTGGGTCTGTGAGGGGCTCGGGGAGGCTTAGGGGGGCTCAGGAGGGCTCAAGGGGTCTGGGGGCATCCAGTGAGGCTGAGGAGTGCTGGGGAGAGCAGGGGCTTGGGGGGACAGGGTGGGGCAAAGGGCTGCAGGGGTCTGGTGGGACTGGGGGTGTTGGGGAGAGGCTGTGGGGCAGGTGTAGGAGCAGGGGGTTCACTGTGCGGCTGGTAAGGGGGGGGGGGGGGGCCCGGGGCGGCGGGGGGGCGCAGGGGGGCCATTTTTGGGGGTGAAGGGGCGGCGGGGGGGGGGCAGGCACCCCCCTCACGGCCGCCCCTCCAGATGATGGCCCTGGGCATCGTGCCCATGTGCTCCTACCAGTCGGAGCGGATGTTCAACACCACCCGCATCCCCGGCAAGGAGACAGGTACGGGGGGCCCAGGGAGGGGGTCACCCCTAACCCTATGCAGGGTCCGTCCGGGGCCGTGGGGTGACAGTGACCCCCCCCCCAGACACGCTGCTGCACCTGGTGGACAGCAAGCACCTGGCCGTGTACCACAAGGGCCGCTTCTACAAGGTGTGGCTCTACTACGGGGGGAAGGTCCTGCCCCCCTGCGACTTGGAGCTCCAGTTCCAGCGCATCCTGGACGACCCGTCACCCCCCCAGCCTGGCGAGGAGCATCTGGCGGCTCTCACTGCCGGCGAGAGGTGACGGTGGCACCGCGGGGCCCCGCACCTCTGGGTGGTGCTGGGCATGTTGGGGACGTTGGGATGTTGCCGATGCTGGGGGTGTTGAGGGTGTTGGAGATGTTGGGGTGGTGGTGATATTGGCAGTGTTTGGGATCTTACGATGTTGGGGATGTTGGGATGGTGGGG
>JANVCC010000130.1:372077-395131 GCA_025345505.1 Todiramphus chloris collaris | reverse complement strand
GATGGTGGAGGTGCTGGGGATGGTGGAGATGGTGGGGATGGTGGAGAGGTTGCGATGCTGGGGACACTGGGGATATTATGACATTGAGGTATTGAGTGTGTTGAGGATGTTGGAGATGTTGGGGTTGTTGGAGATGTTGGGGACACTGGGAATGTTTGGGATACTGCCTGAGGTGGCAGGAACAGGCACAAGGGGATGGAGGAGATGGTCTGGGATGGGGGGCCTTGGGCCACCCATGGGTGGAGGGGCTGCAGCATAGGTTGGGGCATGGGGGCCATGTCTTGCTGGGCATCACCAGTCCCACATCTTCATGACTGCTGCTGCCAGACCACAGGGCCACCCACGGGTGGGTGCTGCGATGTGGGGTCTCAGTGGGATGGTGGTGGTCCCAGTCCTGGCCAGCCCCGTCCCTGAGGGTCCCGGGGTGGTGCAGGGTGCCCTGGGCCGAGGCGCGCGCCCGGTTCTTCAGCCAGGGGAAGAACAAGGTGTCGCTGGATGCCATCGAGCGGGCGGCCTTCTTCATGACACTGGATGAGGAGGAACACGGCTACAGCCCAGGCCGTGAGGGCTGCATGGACGCCTACGCCAAGTCCCTGCTCCATGGGCAGTGCTATGACCGGTGGGCACCCCCCCAGCTCCCCCGACCCACCCGCCCCCATGGCACCCACCCTGCCCTCACCCCCCTGCACCCTGCAGCTGGTTTGACAAGTCCTTCACCCTGGTGGTCTACAAGAATGGGAAGCTGGGGGCCAACGCTGAGCACTCCTGGGCTGACGCGCCCATCATTGGGCACCTCTGGGAGGTAACAGGGGCACCCGCAGGCTGGACACCCCAATGGGGCACCCAGCTGGGCACCCTGGGGCCAGGGACCCCCGATGGGCACCACTGTAGAGAACCTGAAGGTTTGCAACCCCCCAGTTGGTCATTCCTAGTTGGGGACACCCCCAAGTTGGGCACGTCTAGTTGGAGATACCCCCCGGTTGGGCACCCCAAAGTTGAGGTCCCCTATGGGACAACTGCAGCCTGGGCAGCCCTGAGCTGGGCACTCCCATGGGGCACCCCAGCTGGGCACCCTGGGGCCAGGGACCCCCAGTGGGTACCCCTGTTGAGGACCTCTAGGTTGGTGTCACTCCAGTTGGGCACCCCTAGTTGGGGACCCCCCCAGGCTGGAGAATCCTTTTGGATGCTTCCCAGTTGGGTAACCCCTAGTTGGTTACCCCTATGGGGAACCCCCAGGCCGGGCACCCCCATGGGGCACCCTGGGGCTGGGGCCCCCCATTGGGCACCCCTAATTGGACACACCTGTTGGGGTGCTCCATCCTGGGGACCCCCCCTTTGGACACCCCCACTTGGTCACCCCTCATTTGGAGACTCCCTGTGGGGCACCCCCAGGTCTGGGCACCCCCCCGTTGGGAACTCCTGTGGGGCACACCGGGGCTGGGAATCCCCATTTTGGCAGCCCCCAGATGTTGGCACCCCCAGGGCAGGGATCTCCAGTCGGGCACCCCTAAGCTGGGCACGTCTCTCCGGGAGGCGAGGGGGGTCAGTGGGGGCTGGGGAAGGGGCACGTGGGACCATCTGGGGTAGTGGGGCAATGCTGGGTGTCTCGGGGGGGGGGGGGGTGGTGCCCTGTGCTCAGGGGGCACCTCTCCCCCCAGTTCGCACTGGCGACAGACAAATTCCAACTGGGCTACACGGACGGGGGGCACTGCCGGGGGGGAACCCAACACCAGCCTGGCGCCCCCCCAGCGCCTCCAGTGGGACCTGCCTGAGGAGGTGGGTCCAACCCCCACCCTGGCACTGTGGGAGGGGGCTCAGGGTCTCCCATCTGTGCCCCACGGCATCGGGGTGGGCTCTGTGCACCCTGGGCACCCCCTGTGCCCTCTGGCACCAGGGCCTCCCATGGCCTCCCACGTCCTAGTGCCTCCAGTTGTGCCCAGGGCCGGGGCTGAGCCACCAGCATCCCCCTCCCAGGTGGTGGAGGGTGAGGGGGGGTGACAGGGGCTGGTACCAGTGCCCTGTGCCCACAGTGTAGTGGGGGCTGGTACCAGTGCCAGTGCCAGCACCCTGTGCCCACAGTGCAATGGGGGCTGTTACCAATGCCAGTGCCCTGGTGCTGGTGCCTGGTGCCTACACCATGGTGGGGACCAGCACCCGGTGCCCTGTGGGTGCAGTGGGGACGAGCGGTGCCAGTGCTGGTGCCCTGTGCCCACACCAGTGCCCACACGGTGCCACCCCCGCAGTGCCGCGCGGCCATCGAGGGCTCTCTGCGCGTGGCCAGGGCGCTGGCCCAGGACGTGGATTTCTGCTGCTTCCAGTTCTCCAGCTTCGGGAAGGGGCTGATCAAGAAGTGCAGGACCAGCCCCGACGCCTTCATCCAGATCTCCCTGCAGCTCGCACACTTCCGCGTGGGTGGCCGTGGCATGGGGACAGCGGGGCGCGGGGGCACGGGGACAGCGGGACATCGTGATACGGGGATACAGCGGCATGGGGACACAGGGACGTGGGCACAGGGACATAGGGGCATGGGGGCAAGGACAGGGATGGGGACATGGGGACATGGAGATGGGGACATGGGGACATGGAGATGGGGACAAGGGTGGAGATGGAGACATGGAAACGGGTACATGGACAAGGGGACATAGGGACAGGGATGGGGAC
This sequence comes from Todiramphus chloris collaris, assembly GCA_025345505.1. Lineage (NCBI taxonomy): Eukaryota > Metazoa > Chordata > Aves > Coraciiformes > Alcedinidae > Todiramphus > Todiramphus chloris. Next base: position 392,470 of record JANVCC010000130.1, on the reverse strand, counting down.
GTGGGGATGAGATGGAGACAAAGATGGAGATGTGGAGACAGGGACATAGGGATGGGAACAGGGGTGGGGATGGAGACATGGGTAGGGACAGTGACCGGGACACGGGGATGGGGAGATGGAGACGGAGACATGGGGATGGGGACAGGGACAAAGATGGGAACATGGGGCCCTAAGGATGTGATCGGTGGCATGGGGGTGGGGACAGGGCCAGCGTCCCCCAGGCTCACCCCAGTCTCACCGTCCCCTTGGCAGGACAAGGGCTGCTTCTGCCTCACGTACGAGGCCTCCATGACACGGCTGTTCCGCGAGGGCCGGACGGAGACGGTGAGGTCCTGCACAGCTGAGTCCACCGCCTTCGTGCGCAGCATGGGGGATGCCCGGCAGAGCGTAAGCACACCCTGGCCACCCCCGGCCACTGCTGGCCAGCAGTGGCTGGGGCTGGCCCCGCACCACCCAGCTCAGCCAGCACCTCCCCTCTCCCTGGTGGCCCCATCTGTCATGAAGATCCTCACCCCTCAAGGAGGTCCCTGTCAATAGAGGAGGTCCCCATCCCTCATGGAGGTTCCTGTCCCCATTCTCATGGAGGTCTCTGTCCCTAGAGGAGGTCACCAATCCTCATGGAGATCCTCATCCCACTTGGAGGTCCTTGTCACTAGGGGAGGTCCCTATCCCTCATGGAGATCCCCATCCCTCATGGAGATCCCCATCCCTCCCAGAGATCTCTGTCACTAGAGGAGGTCCCCATCCAACATGGAGGTCCCTGTCACTAGAGAAGGTCCCCATCCCTCACGGAGGTCCCCATCTCTGGCAGGTGTCCCCATGCCCTGGGAACATCCCCATCCCTGGAGAAAGCTCCCACCTGGGGAGCAGGTCCCTGGCCCTGGGCAGGTCCCCATCCCTCAGGGCCATCCCCTTTCCCCTGGGAGGTGCCCATCCCCGGGGACCCCCTGCCCATGCCGTGTGGGGGGTGCCAGTGGCCCTGTCCCGACACGGGCCATCCCCGCAGCGAGCCGAGCGCCAGCGGCTCTTCAGGCTGGCAGCCGAGAAGCACCAGCACATGTACCGCCTGGCCATGACCGGCGCTGGCATCGACCGCCACCTCTTCTGCCTCTACGTCGTCTCCCGCTACCTGGGCATCCAGTCCCCCTTCCTGGCACAGGTGAGCCTGCCTGCGGCACACGGGGGCATAGACAGGGGCACGCACGGGGGCACGCAGGGGCACACGCAGGGGTACATGGGGGCACACAGGGGCTCTTGGGGACATGGGGGGGTAGGTGGAGGGACCCGACACCCTGACGCGTGGTGTCAGCACAGGTGTGTGTGCCAGGGCTGCGAGTGCCATGTGCGGCCCCTCACGGCTGGCTGCCATTGTAGGGTCACTGGGGAGCAGTGGGATGCAGTGGGTGCAGCAGGTGTAGTGGGTGCAGCGGGGCACAGCGGGCGCAGTGGGCACAGTGGGCACAGTGTGGGTGCAGTGGGGCACAGTGGGCACAGTGTGCACAGTATGGGTGCAGTGAGGCACAGTGGGCACAGCGTAGGTGCAGTGAGGCATAGAGGGCACAGTGGGCACAGCATGGGTGCAGTGAGGCACAGTGGGCACAGTGTGGGTGCAGCGGGGCACAGCGGACACAGTTGGCACAACGTGGGTGCCGGCAGGTGCTGTCGGAGCCCTGGCGCCTCTCCACCAGCCAGACCCCGCAGCAGCAGCTGAAGATGTTCGACCTGGCCCAGCACCCCGACCACGTCTCCACCGGTGGTGGCTTTGGCCCCGTGAGCACTGGGGGGGGACACGGGGGGAGGAGGAGGGGGCACGATGTGGGGCAGGGTGTGCAAGGCCCCACCAGGGTGCCCCCAGCCCCACAGCCCAGGCGGGTACCCCATATGGATGCCCCACACCGGGAATCCTCAGCCCCACGGCCCAGGCAGGAGCCTGAGTGCCACTGGGTGCCATCCGCGGGTACCATGTCCCTGTTCCACCCCCCCCCTAGGTGGCAGACGATGGCTACGGCGTCTCCTACATCATCGCCGGCGAGAACCTCATCACCTTCCACGTCTCCAGCAAGTTCTCCAGCTCCGAGACGGTGAGAGCCCGGGGGGGGGGGGCTGCCGAGGGGGCTCCCCGGGGCAGGGGGACTCTGGGCCGGGCCAGGCGGGCGGCGGTGGCTTTTCTGGTGCCATCCATGCTGGGGTGGTCTCCATGGGTCTGAGGCAGCCCCCCCCCCCCCCCCCCCCCCCACACCCCACCCCCCCCCCCGGGCCCTGCCCCCCCCCCGCTCGGGGCTTACGGTGCTGCCGGCGCGGGACCCGCCGGGGGTTCCAGGGCACGGGGGGTGCCCCATGAGTGTGGGGGGGGCGGTGTCCGGGGGACCGTGGGTGTGACTGTCACTGTCCCCCCAAGGACTCGAAGCGTTTCGGGAGGCACATCCACCAGGCCATGATGGACATCGCCGAGCTCTTCGACAAACCCGCCGAGAAAGCCGCGAGATGAGGGAGGGCAGCGGGTGCGGACCCCGGCCCGGGGGGGGGGGGGGGGAGGGGGGGGCGGGGGGCACACGGGGCCGAGGGGGGTTGCTCTGAGCCCTGGCACTGGGCGGGTGGGTGGGTGGGGGTGGGCACAGCGAGGCCATCGCTGCTCTGTAGATGTTCCCAATAAAGGCTCTTGGTGTGACCCCCGAGGCCACCTCTGGGCTGGGGTCCCCTCGGGGGTCCCGGCAGTCGGAGGGGGAGGTCCCCCGGCCCCCCAGCGCGCTCGCTCCTCCCTCCACCCCCGCAGGGTTCCTGGCCTGGAAGGGCGATGCCTGCGCCGAGCAGAAACCCCTCGGCTGCGAATACGCGGCTTGGGGGTGGGGGGGGGGCTGCCCCGCGGAGCACCCCGACCCTGCGCCCCACGGCACCCCAGAGCCCCCAAACCCCTCACCCTCTGCCCCACCGTTCCGCAGCGCACTGCACGCCCCACATCCCCCACGTCACACCCCGACCCCATTGCACCCTTCACCCCCCGACCCTGTGCCCCACCGCACCCACCGCACCCCGCACCCCCAAACCCCGAACCCACCGCACCCCGCACCCCCAAACCCCGCACCCCACCGCACCCACCGCACCCCGCACCCCCAAACCTCGCACCCTACTGCTCCCATCAGCAGCTCCCCGCGGGTCAGTGGACAGAAGGTGCTGTCCGTGGGGCAGCGCCCCCCCCGAGCCGTGCCCATCGCCGAGCGGTGCCCACCGAGCCGTGCCCGCCGGTGACGCGCGGGGCGGTGCCGGTGCTGGGGGGTGCGCAGCGGGGCGCGGCGGCACAGCGGGTGCTGCGCAGAGCCCCTCGGCCGTGTCCGGCACCGCGGGGACGCCTCGCCCCGGCCAGCACCCGGTGGGTGGCGGCGGTTGGCACCCATCGAGCTGGCAGAGCCTCGAGGCCGCCCAGCCAGCGCCTGCCCGGGGGGGGGATGGGGTGGGTGCCGGGAGCTGGGGGGCAGTGGCAGAGAGGGGGCAGGCAGGGATCCCGCGGCGGGGACGCATCCTGCACCCTGGCCCTGCTCTGGGGACACATCGTGCACCCCAGCCCCACACTTGGGGCTGCATCCCACCCCCTGGGCCCCGTGGCCCAGACCCACAGCCCAGCTCAGCCCCATGGCTGGAGGTCTCGGCGTTGGGACTCAGAACCCCCCGGGTGCAGTGGGGACCCGGGGGGGCAGAGGTGGGTGACTCTGCCAGGCAGCCACACCGGCTTTGGGGGGGGGAGCGGGAGATGCCGGCGTGTCTCCGGAGCCACGACGCGTGTCGCCGCTGGAGCCGGTGCTGGAGCCGGTGCCCGCTCCCTTATCTGATCCCGCACTGGCAGACAGCCCAGGCCTGGCACTGCCCGGGGGGGGCTGTGTGCCCAGGGCAGTGGCATTCTGCGGTGGGGTGCTCCCCTCGGCACCCCCTATCCCCCACATCACCCAGCAGTGCTTGGTACTCTCACCTGGCCCACACATCTGTCCAGGCCGGGGCACGGCTTTGCCCAGGGGTCCTGGGTGCTGCCATCTAGCCATGGGGCAGCCATCCAGCCCCTGCACTGGCCAGTGCTCATGCTGGAGCCATGGGTCATCGTACCAGAGCTGTGGGTGCTCATGCCAGAGTGGTGGGTGCTCATGCCAGAGCTGTGGGTGCCAGGCCAGTGTAATGGGTGCTCACAACGGAGCAGCGGGTGCCACACCAGCTCAGTGGGTGTTCATGCCAGAGCAATGGGTACTACACTGGTGTGGTAGGTGCTTACACTGGAACTGTGGGCGCTCATGCCAGTGTGGTGGGTGCTCATGGTTGTTGCCTCCCTGTTGGGCACCCAGGGCACAGAGAGTGAGGGCAGCACCCAGGGTGCCAGGCAGCTTGGGGCTGTCAGCATACTTGGCAGCTTCACCCACGGCTATGCCAGTGGCACTTGCTGCTTGGGGTGCTGAGGTGGCCCCAGGATGAGGGGCTCTGCCATGGGGTCCCAGGTGGCACTGTCTGCCAGCACCCATGGGGACCACAGGCACATCCATTCCCAGACTGGTGTCCCAGAGGGTGCTGAGGTGAGGGGAGGCCGGGTTGGGGGTCCCTGCCATGTGGCTGTGCCCACTCTGGGGTCCCTGCCATGGAACTGTGCCCATTCTGGGGGTCCTGCCATGGGGCTGTACCTGCTCTTGGGTTCTCCATGAGGCTGTGCCCACTCTGGGGCCCACAGCCACAGGGCGGGTGCATGTCCCTTTGATCCTGCTGCCAGCTGGGTGGGTGCTCCCCGGAGTGGTGCCACCCGCCTGACACCCACAGCCCAGCCTATAAAGGTGTCGGGGTGGCTGTGTCCTGCCCCAGCCAGGATCAGCTCCACGGTGCTGCCGCAGGTGCTGGGTGGGTGCTGTGGCAATGGGTGCTGTGGTGGTGGGTGCCAGGGCAGGGAATGGGGTGGTAGGTGGTGTGGGAGTGGATACTCAGGCTGGTGATGGAGTGGTGGGTGTTGGGGAAGTGCTGGGGTGGTGGGTGCTGGGGTGGAAAGTGGGGCAGTGGGTCCCAGGGCAAGCAGGGGGTGCCTGGCCAGTCACTGCCCACTTGGTCCGGACCCCCCCTTCTCTTGCAGGGAAAGAGCAGGATGGGACCAGCTGCTGTCCTGGGGCTCTGCCTGCTTGGCTGCCTGGTCCTGCACCCATCGCTGCACGGTGAGCACCCGGCACCCTGCACCCCAGTACCCCGCACCCCTTGTAGTCCCTGCGCCCCAGCACCCTGCAGCCTGCACCTCAGCTCTCCCAGCTCCCCTCACACCCCGGGGCTGGACAGGGGAGGACATTGGGGGGTGCCCGAAACGCGGGGGCTCCCGAGCATCCCCTGCAAGATGGACCCTGGGGGTGCCCTGAGTCCCCCCGCCAAGAGCGGCTGCCCGGTTGCGGGGGGGTGGGGGTGATGACGGGGTGGCGATGAAGGTCACGGTGACCATCCCCCCGAGCAGGAGTGCAGGCGACCAAGTGTCCGCGGGGCTGGCTGACCTTCAGGGGCTACTGCTACGGCTACTTCGGGCAGGAGCTGTCCTGGAGGAAGGCAGAGGTGAGTGCAGAGCACTGGGTGCTGCGGAGCAGAGGGGCTGGGGTGCAGGGTGCAGGGGGGCAGAGGTTCTGGGGTACAGGGGGTGCAGGGAGGTGGCCGGGGGGGCCCGGGTGCGGATAAAGGGCCAGGGCAGTGGGGAGGGCAGGGTGCTGGGGTGCAGGGTGCTGAGGGGGGGGGGGGGGGGGTCCCGGCCCCTCCGCTGCAGGCAGAGCTGCCAGACACCCCGCAGCCCCCTTGACCCGCCTGTCGCTGTCCGTGCCAGGCCTGGTGCAAGGCCACCCGCGGGGGCTGTCACCTGGCATCGCTGCACTCGCCCGAGGAGCATCGTGCGCTCGCAGCCTTCATCGCCCAGCGCCAGCGCCGTGGGGAGGAAGAGGAGAGCGTCTGGATCGGCCTCTACCGCTGGGTGAGGGGCCCACGACCCCCGCGGGGCGCCCGCCCCGGTGCCCGCGAGGTGCCCACCCCTACCCCCCCCGCCCCAGCCCGCGCCCCCCTCCCCTGACTCCCGCCGGTCCCGGGGCGCAGGGCCAGGCGTGGCTGTGGGCGGACGGCTCCAAGATGCGCTACTCGGCCTGGGAGGGGGACGACGGCCCCCCGGGGAGACTCTGCGGAGCGCTGGAGGACTCGGCGGGTGAGGGGGACCCCGGGCTGGGGAGGGGGGACCCCCGGGGGAGGAGAAGGGGATCCCCCCCCGGCCCCCCAGCGCTCGCTCCTCTGTCCCCGCAGGGTTCATGGCCTGGGAGGACGATGCGTGCGGCGAGAGGAAACCCTTCGTCTGCAAATACGCGGCTTAGGGGGAGCTCGGCTGCGCCCCATGGCACCCCAGAGCTCCCAAACCCCTCAACCCCTGCCCCGCTGCTCCGCAGTGCACTGCACGCCCCACATCCCCCACGTCACACCCCGACCCCACACCCTGCACTCCGGCGCCCCAAACCCCCGCACCTCACAGCACCCATCACACCACAGACCTTCAAACCCCACACCCCACTGCGCCCCAAATTCCCAAACCCCGCACCCCACTTCACCCACCACCTCCTGCACCCCCCAACCCTGCAGCCCACCGTGCCCATCACACCCCATTGCACCCCGCACCCCAAACCCCGCCTCACCCTTCACACCCCGCACCCCCCAACCCCGCACCCCACCATGGCCATCACATCCCGCACACCAAACCCCAAACCCCCCTGTGCCCATCATACCCTGCACCTCAAACCCCGCACCCCGCAGCACCCATCACACCCTGCGCCCAGTACCCCAAACCCCACCTCACCCATCACACCCTGCACCCCACACCCCCAACCCCACTGTGCCCATCACACCCCGCACCTCAAACCCCGCATCCCACTGCACTCATCACCCCCCCCAAACCCCTCACCCCAGTGCACCCATCACACCCCCAAACCCCACACCCCACTGCACCCACCACACCCCAGACCCCCCCACTCCTCTGCCCCGTTGCCCCCACGCCCCTCACTCCCCCTCCCTGACAATAAAATGCTCTGAAGCACCCGTGGCCCCACGTCTTCCTCTGCCGTACCCATGGCCCCAGCACTGCCCGTCCTGGCATGACTGGCACCCACGGGTGGCACCCACGGGGGATGGGGTGCCCCACGGGTACGTGCCCGGGGGTGCATGCCCAGGAGTCCCCAAGGCAAGAGGTATCCCCAGGGAAGGAGGTGTCCCCAAGACAGGAGGTGTCCCCTGGGCAGGACGTGTCCCCAGGACTGATGTCCCCAGGGGAGGAGGTGTCCCCAAGACGGGAGGTGTCCCCAGAACGGAAGGTGTCCCTAGGAAAGGAAATGTCCCGAAGGCAGGAGGTGTCCCCAGGCCATGGGGCTGGACACTGGCCGCGTGTGGCACTGGTGTCTTTTGTGTCCTTGCCGGTGCCCACAAAGAAGGACAGGCAGCGGGCGGTGCAGGGCTCTCAAGACCCAGTGGGGCAGCAGGCAGGGAGGGGGGCACGGGGGCTACCCCCGACCCCAGTGCAACCAGCTGCCCCTCAGAGCTGGTGCCAGCACACGAAGGGGCATCCACAGTCGCGGGGGTCATGGTGCTGGAACTGGAAACCTGGACAGGGGGCAGCGAGTCACCCCGAGCACTGGCACCCCCCTGGCAGCTTGCCTTTTACCTCCGTCACCCCCTGTCTCCATCACCCTCTTTCCCACCAGACCCTACCAGCTCTGCCACAGCGGCCAGGGATCCCAGACATGCCAAGGGGGTCCCAGCCATGCCAGGGGGGGTCCCAGCCATGCCAGGGGTCCAAGCTGTCCCAGGCGTGGCCACACCAGCCCCCCTAGCCCCTGGCCCTCTGGTCCTGGCACAATGGAGAGCTGCCCCTGGCTGGGCAGTGCCCCCGGCGCTCACCCGCTGGCCCTCCCCGGGAACCACCCAGTGTCCCCCGGAGGACGAGGGAGTGGGGATTAGGGCAGAGCGTGGGGGGTGCCCAGCTCCATGCCAGGATGGAGGGCAGGGGATACGGAGGACAGGGGCTGCCCAGCTCCATGCCAGGATGGAGGGCAGGGCATGCCCTGTAGTGGAGGGGGGGCAGTGCCATGGGGTCCCCCTCAGCCCGGGCACAGCCCGAGCCCCTCACCCTGCCAATGGGTCCGGGGTCTTCTCCGGCTCCCCAGAACCAATGCCACCACCCAAGCTCTGGCCCGTGCCAATGTCCCCACAGCTCATCATGCCCCGGGATCAAACAGCTCCCCTGGCACCAAGCAGGCCGCGGGCACCGGTGGCCGGGACAGCACCGGCACCGGGGATCAGCACCCAGCTGTGGGGCTGGGCACCCAGGCGTGGGGCTGGGCATACGGCTCTGGGTCTCAGTACCCACCCACTGTGTTTGGCACTCATCTGTGGGGCTCAGCACCCACCGGCAGCGCTCAGCACCCACCTGCAGTGCTCAGCACCCGCCGGCAGCGCTCAGCACCCATCAGCAGTGCTCAGCACCCATCAGCAGTACTTAGCACCAACCGGCAGCGTTCAGCGCCCATCAGCAGTGCTCAGCACCCACCGGCAGCGCTCAGCGCCCATCAGCAGTGCTCAGCACCCACCTGGCAGTGCTCAGCATCCATCAGCGGTCCATCAGCAGTGCTCAGCATCCACCGGCAGTGCTCAGCACCCACCGGCAGTGCTCAGCATCCATCAGCAGTGCTCAGCACCCACCGGCAGCGCTCAGCGCCCATCAGCAGTGCTCAGCACCCACCGGCAGCGCTCAGCATCCATCAGCAGTGCTCAGCACCCACCGGCAGTGCTCAGCACCCATCAGCAGTACTCAGCACCCATCAGCAGTACTCAGCACCCACCGGCAGTGCTCAGCACCCACCGGCAGTGCTCAGCATCCATCGGCAGTGCTCAGCATCCATCAGCAGTGCTCAGCACCCACCGGCAGTACTCAGCACCCATCAGCAGTACTCAGCACCCATCAGCAGTACTCAGCACCCACCTGCAGTGCTCAGCACCCATCCTCTGGCAGTGCCGGCGCCGCGTAAGAACGGCCCCCCGTCATGGAAAGCCTGGCAAGGGGCGGCCCCGCACCCGGAGCCAGCGGTGCCCTTGATGCGGCCGCGGAACGGGGCGGGGACCGCGAGCGGCGGGGCCCGGGGACCGGGGGCCGGGGACCGGGGGCCCGAGGCGGGTCGGTCCGCAGCCGGTGACCCTCCCTGGGCACGGGGATGAGCCCCAGCACGGCTCCAGGGCACACGTGAGCACCGGTCCGCACCCATCCGCACCAGTCCGCACTGGTCTGCACCAGTCCGCACCAGTACGAGCCAGGACTCCCCATGGGCCTCTGGTGAAGCCCCAGTTAGCAGCGGTGATGGTTTTGACCGGCCAGGGCTCGGGGCTCTGCCACGGGGCGTGTCGGGGACCACCAAAGGTGCTGCGACCCCACGGCTCCTACCCTGGCACCTGCTGGCCTACAGCTGATGGCTGCCCAAGCGCTGGCGAGAACTGGGACCAGCTCCAGCTAGTCCAGTGACCAGCCACATGTCCAGCACCCAGACATGGAGTCCAGTGGCCAGCTGTGAGGTCCAGCACCCAGCCAGTGGCCATCCATGTGTCCAGCACCTAGATGTGGTGTCCAGCACCCAGCCAGGTGGTCCAGTGGCCAGCTGTGAGGTCCAGCACCCCGGCAGGGGTCTCCCTGGTTAGGGGGGTCGGGTGTAGGTGGGCAGGTCTCCCTTGCTCCCCACTTTCTGGCGAGGGCAAACAAGGGTGAATGACCCTGGCGGGGTGGCAGAGACCCGGGAGGCAGTGAGGGCAGCAGGGCTGAAGGCAGCATAGCCACCCCTGGCATCTCCTCTCCTCTGTCCACACACAGAGTTGGGCAACCTGTGCCCTCAGTCTTGGCATGGGGCTGGGTGTCCCCTGCTCTCTATCCCAGAGAGCCTGCTGAGCCCTGTGCCCACCCCTGGGCAGGGACCCTCCCAAGCACCCCTGTCAGCCTGAGCTCCTGGTGCTCCTTTCTGTGCTGGCCCCAGGGGATGGCACCACGCCAGCACCCTTATCTGGGTGTGCCAGAGGCTGGGCCACTGCTGCCGCCACCCTGGTGCCAACGTGAGGCGAGGGGGACACGTGGCAGCAGTGGCGTCAGGACCGTGTGTCCAGGCACCAGGGGACACGCTGCTCCCGCTGCCCACGAGCGAAAGCGGGCCCCACGGGGCCAGGGAAGCTCTTTTCATCTCGGCCCCAGCGCTGGCACCCAAGTGATGCCAGAGCCAAGTGGGTGCCACATCAAAGGGTGCAGTGGGGCCACGTGCTGCTGAGCCGCCCACCTGCGTCGGTGGGGCCCATGCGTCGGCCCTGTTTGCTTTGGGGCAGGGGTGACATTTCAGTGGCTCACGCAGCCTTCACCACCCACCCCAGCCTGAGGATAAAATCCCCCGGGGCTGGCACCCAGCACCCTAAGAGTCTGCCCAGCGCTTGCACTGTGCCGAGTACCCCGGGGACACAGGTGAGTTCTTGGGGAGTTGGGGGGTTGCCCGTCTGCTTTGGTGTGCCCTGTCTGCAGGGCACCCACCTGGCAGAGCCTGAACCCACAGGAGCCCCAGAGGCCCTGCACCCAGTGCTCTGCACCCTGTACCCTGCATCATGCAGCCCACAACCTTCACCTCTGCATTCTGCATCCCTGCACCCCACAACTGCACCCCTGCACCCTGCATCCCTGCACTCTGCATCCCTGCACCCCACAACTGCACCCCTGCACCCTGCATCCCCGCACTCTGCATCCCTGCACCCCACAACTGCACCACTGCAGCCCACATTATACTCCTTGCATCACTGCACCCTGCCCCTCTCCCTGTATCCCCCACCCCTGCACCGCTCACCCCTGCACCCCTCATCCCCACACCCAAGCACCCTGTTCCTCACTGTGCACCCTGCACCCCCCAGCCCTGCACACCCCACGTGCCACAGCCACGCACCCCACACTGCACCCCTGCACCCTGTATCTGTGCACCCCGCACCCTTGTCCCCCCAAGCTCCCTCACACCCCACATCTCTGAACCCCCCCAAACCCATCACCCACAGACCCGCACACACCCACACCCTGCACCCCACACCTCCGCTGCACCCCATAGCCTTTCAAACCCTGACCCCCGCCCCCCAGCTGCACCCTGCGGGCTCCCCTGCACCCACTGCTGCACCCACACCACCTCCAGGTTTGGGGGGGGGTCTGAGGCACCCGTGGAAACCCCTGCCTGGCTGTCCTGCTGCCGGGCTGGGTCAGGGGGTCAAAGCCCAGCCCAGTCCGGCAGCAGGAGGGCTGGGCACCCCTGGGGGAGTAGGTGGGCTCAGCAGGGAGCTGAGCATCCCCCAACCTGCCACCGTCCCAAGGAAGGGACCGATGGGAGCGACGAGGACGCTGAGGCTGGGCCTGCTGGGCTGCCTGATTCTCATCCCCTGCCTGCATGGTGAGTGACAGGCTGGGGGCGACCCTGGGTGCCCCCGGGATGCCCCCACATGCACCCTGACTCCCCCTTTTCCCCACAGGGCAGGAACCAGCCACCTGCCCCTGGGGCTGGGTGCCCTTTGAGCATGGGTGCTACGGATTCTTCCCCCAGGAGCTGAGCTGGAGAAGGGCGGAGGTGAGGGGATGGGGGTTTGGTGGTGACCCCCCCATAGGGCAACCCCCCAGCCCCCGTGTCTGGCAGGGCTGGTGCCACATCAGGGTGCTGGGGCCACCAGGGATGGGGACACTCCTCTCCAAGGAGGTTCTGGCCCCGTGTGGGTCTGGCTGCCACTGCAGTGGCACCGTGGGTACCCAGTGCCGAGGGAGAGCATCCGGCTGTGCCAGACACTGCCAGTCCCCACTGCACCTGCCCCGCCATCCTCATCCTCACTGGAGGGGGGTGGGCACCAGGGCCTGGGGACCAGGGCTTCAGTTCAGAGGTTGGGGTCTGGGATCAAGGGTTGGGGTCTGGGACAAGGAGATGGCTCCAGACACCAGGAGCTGGGGTTTGGGACTGGGGTTTGAGCTTGGAGACCAGGGCTTGGGCTTGAGGTTTGGGGTTGAGGACCAGAGATTGGGGTCTGGGACCAAGAGTTGGGGTCAAGGACCAGGAGTTGAGGACTGGGATTTGGGGCTGGGGACCAACAGCTGGGGTCTGGGACCAAGGATTGTGGTCAGGAACCAGAAGCTGGGCTCTGAGACTGAGGGTTGGGGACCAGACCAGGGCTTGGAGTGAGGGTTTGGCGGTCAGGGAGCAGGGCCTGGGGACCAGGAGTGAGGTGAGGGGTCCGGTGTCACCCTCCCGCCCCCACCGCAGGCCTTCTGCCAGCGCTTTGGGGCGGATGTCCACCTGGCATCGGTGCACAGCGCTGAGGAGCATCGCACCATCGCCGCCCTGCTGCGTGCCCACGACGACGACAGCGACGAGGAGGAGGAGGATGAGGATTGGGATGAAGGCGTCTGGATCGGCCTCCACCAACCCCTGGGCGTGAGTTGAAAATCCAGGACCTGCCCCCTCCCCCTGGGGACCCCCAAGAAGGCTCCTGGCAGCCCCGGTGGCACAACTGGGGGTGACGGAGCTGTTGTCCCTGCAGAGCCACCACTGGCAGTGGTCGGATGGCTCTGAGGTGGACTATGGCTCCTGGCACCGGCAGCCCAGCCCCGGAAGAGCCTGCGCCACGCTGCAGGACACCATGGGTGAGCACGGCCCCCCTGCCCCCCTGCCCCCACCACCATGGCTCCAGATGCCTGTGGCCCTGGCCACCAGTGGCTCCGGCCACCAGCATCCCTGGCCACCAGTGGCCCCAGCCATCAGAATCCCTGGCTGCTGGCATCCCTGGCTGCTGGCATCCCTGGCCATTGGTGTTCTTGGCCACCAGCATTCCCAGCCACCAACATTCCTGGCCATTGGTGTTGTTGGCCACCAGCTTCCCCAGCCACCACCACCCCTGGCCAGCATGTTCCCAGCCATAGGGTCCCCAGCCACCAGCATCCCCAGCTCCTGACCGTGCAGCTGGCTGCAGGGTGGCTGTGCCGAGGGCTGTGGTGGTCCTGGGGGCTTGACAGACCCTTTCCCTTCCAGAGTCCATGAGGTGGCACAGCCACTACTGCAACGACAGAAGACCCTTCATCTGCAAGGCCAGCGCCTAGAGCTGCAGGCAGATCCCTACCTAGTGCCCCGTGGCCTTAGGGACAGCCTGTGACCCCGGGGGGACCCCCACAGACCCCAGGGGACCCCCATGGAGCCAGCGAGATCCCCATGGTCCCAGTGGTATCCTCCATGGCTCTTGCGGAACCCTTATGGCCTCCCTAGGACCCCAATGGCCCATGCAAGACCCTCATCGCCTCCTCGTCCCCCTGCCCGTCCCCCCTGCCCATGCCCCCTGCCTGTCCCCCTACCTGCACCCCCTGCCTATCTCCCTGCCGGTCCCTCTGTCTGTCCCCTTGTCTGTCCCCCTGACTGTCCCCCTGCCCATATTCCTGCCCATCCCCCTGCCCATCCCCCTGCCCATCCCCCTGCCTGTCCCCCTGCCCATATTCCTGCCCATCCCCCTGTTTGTCCCCCTGCCTGTTCCCCTGCCCGTCCCCCTGCCCACTGCCCACAATAAAGGTCCCTGAGTTCAGTCTGAGCTGTGTATCCTTTGTCTCCGTGCCCGGGTGGGGGTCCCATGTCACCCCACAGCACCAGCAGTTGGGGAGGGTGGGGGGGACCCAACAGGGGTGCACAGGATGCTGCGGTCACCCGGCCACCAGCCACCACCGGGACAGGGACAGGGCTGGGGACAGCTCTGGGCAGCCCAGGGAACAGCCAGGGCTGGCAGATTGAGCCTGAGCCCTCAGAACCCTCCCAGGACCCCCATGGCCTCTGGGAGAGACCCCATCCCCCAGGAAGGCTCCTGTAGCCCCGCAGGGATCCTATGGCCTGCATGGGACCCTTGTGATGACCCCCAGGCCCCCCTGGCCTTAGGGGCAGCCTGTTACCCAGGGGGGGTCCCCCACGGACCCAAGGTGACCCCCACGGTGCCAGTGGCATGTCCCATGGGATCCCCCATGGCTCTTGTAGAATCCTTATGGCTCACGCAGGACCCCCGTGGGCTGGGGGGGGGGATGGTCCATGTGGGACTCTCATCACCCCCCCCAACCCCCCCCCAAACCCCACAGACCCCCTATGCCCCCGGGGCCAGCCTCTCCTGGGGTGACTCCTGCCGTGGGGCAGCAGGTGCCCTTGTCCCGTCCCCCCTGCCCAGCGCAGTTTGTTGTGCAGGTGCCATAGTAACCAGGGAGGGGAGGAGAGTCCGGCCAGAGCTCAGCACCGCGCAGGGTAGGGGCCTCAGACCCCCCGGGACCCCCACCCCCCCCTCCCGGGGTCCTGGGGGCTGCATCTGTGGGCTGCTGGGTCTGTATCTTTGGGGTGCTGGGAGCTGTATCTATGGGGTGCTGGGTGCTGTATCTATGGGGTGCTGGGAGCTGTATCTTTGGGGTGATGGGAGCTGTATCTATGGGGTGCTGGGGTCTGTATCTATGGTGTTCTGGGGGCTGTATCTATGGGGTGCTGGGGCTGTATCTATGGGGTGCTGGGTTCTGTATCTATGGGGTACTGGGGGGCTGTATCTATGGGGTTCTGGAGGCTGTATCGATGGGGTGCTGGGGCTGTATCTATGGGGTGCTGAGGCCTTTCCTGATGGGGTGTTGGGGTTCACCCATGGGATGCTGAGCCCTGCCCCTGCAGAGTTCCAACGTGGGGTGCTGGGGGATCCCCCCAAGATGCCAGAACTGTTACCCCTGGGGTGCTGAGCTGGGGGTGCTGGGGCACGGGGGGTGCGTATCCCTGGAGCCCCCCCAGCCATTGTGACCGTGGTGCTGCCAGTGCCACTGGCTGCTGGCCCTCAGACGGGACCCCTCAGCTGGCATCAGGGGGCTGAGGGGCCGTGCTCGCTGCCAACAGGACCTGCCATGGCGGCAGACACTTGGGTGGGCGCCTGGAGGCCCCACCGCCCCCGCGGCCCCATTGCCGCTCTCTACAGTAGCCCCGGGCCCAAGTACGGGCTCCCCACCAATGTCGGTGAGTTGGGGGTCCGGGGGGGGCTCATGGTGCCAGCCAGGTGCCAGGTGGGTGCCGAGGCTCCAGTAGCCCAACCGAGCCCCCTGCTTGCCTAGGCTACTGCCTGCACGACCCTTCCCGCTGGCGTGCACCCGCCTACAGCTTTGGGATGCGTGTGGAGGGTCGCCTGGGGGAGCGCTCCCCCGGTCCCGCGTACCTGCTGCCCCCCAGGACCACCGCCAAGGGCAAGGATGGGACCCCCGCCTTCTCCATCCACAGCCGCCCCCGTGACATCCTGCCTTTCCGCACCCCAGGACCAGGTGAGTGGGGGGCTACGGGAGAGCTGGGAGGGAGCGGGGATGCGGGGACACCCCCAGGCACGTCTGTGATGGCCCCACTGCCGCCCCCTCCCCAGGCTGCTACTCCCCGGAGCGGGCTGGCAGGTTGGCATTCCCCTCGGCGCCCGCCTGCACCTTCCGCTCCCGCACCAAGATGGGTGCCTGCCAGCAGACGCCAGGTAGGAGAGACGGGGGCCAGGCTGGGCCCCCCATCACACCCCCTGGGCTGGGCTGGGGCCCCTCTCATTCCCACATTGAGCCTCACATCATCCCTGGAGAGAAGCCCCCCATGATCCCTGGGCTGAAATCCCCATAGAGTCCAGGTTGACCCCCACCCCTCATGCCTGGGCTGAGCTGGGCGCCCCCCATCATCCCCAGTCTGGGTCCCCCCTCATCCCTGGGTTTAGCCCCACCATCGTCCCTGGACTGAGCTCCCCCTGCTTCCCCCCCCTATCATCTCTGGTCTGGGTCCCCCTTCATCCTCGGGCTAAGCCCCGCATCATCCCCAGTCTGGGTACCCCCTCATCCCTGGGTTTAGCCCCCCATCATCCCTGGACCAACAGATGATGAGGGGGCTAAATCCCAGGGCTCCATCATCCCAGGGCTGACCCCTTCCTCCCCACTTCCCCAGTGGGGATCCACACCCCCTCAGCCTCCTCTCCTCACCCCATGTCCCCCAGGCCCCGCTGCCTACCGCCTGCCCCCCATGCTGGGGCCCCACGTCGTGGGCAAGAGCTCAGCCCCCAACTACTCCATGCCGGGGCGCAGCAACGTGGGCGCCTTCTACCAGGACCTGTGCAAGGTGGGGGGGGGGCAATGAGCTGGGGGGCTGGGGTGCCAGAGTGCTGGGGGCTGGGGTGCCAGGGTATGGGGGGCTGGGATGCTGAGATGCCAGGGGGATGGAGGTCCAGGGTGCTGGGGTGCTGAGGGGATACGCTGCCAAGGAGGTGGGGAACGGAGGGGCCAGGAGAAGAGGGGGTCTAGGGAGACAGGGGGATGGGGTGCTGGGGTACCAAGGGGCCCAGGGTGCCAGGGCACCAGGGTGCAAAGGTACTAGGAGGCCAAGGTGCCAGGGTCCTGGTGAGACAGGCTGCTAGGGTGTCAGGGTGCTAGGTTGTCAGGGGGCTAAGGTGTCAGGGGGCCAGGGTGTCAGGGGGACAGGGGGTCAGGGGACCAGGATGTCAGGGTGCCATGGTACCAGGGTGTCAGGAGCCAGGGTGTCAGGGGACTGGGATGTCAGGGTGCCAGGGTACCAGGGTGTCAGGGGCCAGGGTTCTGGCAGCTGCATCACCACCGTTGTGCCCACAGTCGCCGGGGCCCTGCGGGTACAAGGTGGTGGAGGCTGACGTGTACAAGCGGCGGGCACCACAGTACAGCATGCTGGCACGCAACACCCTCCCCGCCAACAACAGCGCCAAGCCCGGGCCTGGCACCTACAACCCCAAGCAGGTGAGGGGGCTCCGGGGGTCCCCCAGGGAGCGGGGACCGGGGAGCCATGACCTGCCCCGAGGTGCTCACTGCCACCCTCTCGTCTACCCGGCAGGGCCGGCAGCAGGGAGTGACCTTCGGGATCCGGCACTCCGAGTACCTGGTACCGCTCATCGTGGACGTGCCCGACTAAGGGGGGCGGGATGGACGCGGCCGATGCCGAAAAGATTGTTGCCCTCAGCCAGAGTCGCTCTCCTTGTGTCCCATTGCGTCACCCTACCGGGCACCGCGGCTGTGCTGGGGGTCAGGGAGCACCGGCCCCCTGAGCCACCCTGTGCCCAGCCCATGATCTCAGCTGAGCTCAGCCCCACGGCTGGGGTGGCACATGCCAGTGCCAGGAATGGAGGAGGAGCTGCCCATATGGGTGCCAACCAACCTCCCTGCTCCAGCCCCAGCCCCACCGCCTGCCCAGAGCTCCCAATTGGCACTTCCCAGCTGGTCATGCAACCCTACTCCATCCCATCCCATCCCATCCCATCCCAACCTGTCCCATCCCATAATGTCCCATCCCATTCCATCCGACCCCACTATCCCATCCCACCCCACCCCATCCTGGCCCCTCTGTCTCCCTCAGTGCCCCACCTGATGCCACCCAGGTCTGGGCCTGGCCACAGTCCCCACCCAGGGTACTCAGCTCTGCCCTGGCACCAGAGCCCTTGGCCACCCCCTGCCGTGTCCCCCACCAGCGACAGGGGCCACCCCAGCGCCTGAGGGACACAGGTGGTCACCTGGACCTCATGCAGGACCTCAGGGTGGGGGGTGGCAGTGCCCAGGGAGGGAGCAAAGTGCTGTGACACACCCACCCCCCTGTGCTGAGGGTGCCATGGGTGCTGCAGGGACCACAGGTGCTGTGGGTGGGGATGCCAAGAGCTGTGCAGATTCCTCGGGCATTGGCCCCATGGGCAGTGGGGGGGCTGGGGAGCCCTGGCACCCACTCACTCACCCACTCCGGGCTCTCCTTGCCAGGCCCGACCCTCGCTCGCTGCCCCGGGGACAGAGTCCAGTGCCAGGGACACCGCCTCACTGTGGGCACTGGGCCAGGCTGGGCAGGCTGGGCAGGCTCTGCAGGTGCCACCCGGGTGGGATCGGGGTGCCAGTCGTGCGGGATCAGGGTGCCAATGGCCGCCCAGGGGTCCCTCCCATCCCTCATCCGCAAGAAGCGGGACGGCGAGAGGCTGGAGGACGAGGAGATCCAGAGCTTCGTGCGCGGTGTCACCGAGGGCACCGCGCAGCAGGGACAGATCGGTGGGTGCCCAGCAGGGGTGTGGGGCACAGCTCAGAGACATGCCAGGGGGTGGGGGACACAGCTCAGGGACAGGCTGAGCGGAGATGGCAGCAGGACATTGCTGGGGGACACAGGAGGCCATGGCACAGGGACATGGCAGGTGACACAGATGGGGGGACAGTGGGGGCCATGGCACAGGGACGTGGCAGGGATGACATGGGTGGCACAGATCGAGTGGGGACATTGCCAGGGGACCTGGCAAGGGTTGACACAGTGGAGAGCACAGCCCACGGACACACCAAGGGGGCAAGGATGAGGCAGGAAGGGGGTGGTGGCAGCGGGACATGGCTGTGGGGCACGGGAGGGCACAGTTAGGGCCACAGCACAAGACTGCAGCGGGGAGCATGGCACAGGGACACAGTAGGTGACACGGCTGGGGTGTGGTGGGGGCTATGGCACAGGGGAGACATGGGTGGCACAGATCCAGGGGGGACATCACCAGGGGACCTGGCACAGGGACATGACAAAGGAGGACATGGCCAGGGAAGGGGGCTGTGCTGGGTGTCACGGCCATGCCAGCCCCGGGACACGGCTGGGTGTCTGGGCTGGGTGGAATGGCCATGCCAGCCCCGGGACACGGCTGGTGACCGCCTGAGGGGGATGCTGGGGAGCCCAGGGGCTGTGGGAGCCAGGGAGGGTCCCCCCCAGGGTCACCCACGGCAGTGCCGCCCCAGGTGCGATGCTGATGGCCATTCGGCTGCGGGGCATGGACGCGGGCGAGACACTGGCACTGACGCGGGCAATGGCAGGCTCGGGGCGGGCGCTGGCCTGGCCCCCTGCCTGGCATGGGCGCCTGGTGGACAAGCACTCAACAGGCGGTGTCGGGGACAAGGTCAGCCTGGTGCTGGCCCCTGCCCTGGCTGCCTGCGGCTGCAAGGTGAGTGGAGGGGGGACACTGGAGAGAGGCAGGGGTCCCCACGTCACCCCTGCATCACCCCCGTGCCCATCGGTTCCCCCCCCCCGCCCCGCAGGTGCCCATGATCAGCGGCCGCGGGCTGGGCCACACCGGGGGCACACTGGACAAGCTGGAGGCCATCCCTGGGTTCCGTGCCAGCCTGAGCCCTGAGGAGGTGAGGGACAGGGGACCGGAGCTGTCATGCTGTCACCCAGCCGCAGCATCTCTCAGCCATGCTGTGACCCTGCTGCACCATCACCCACCCACGCTGTCACCCAGCCACACTGTCACCCAGTCACACTGTCACCCAGCCACACTGTCACCCACCCACGCTGTCACCCAGCCACACTGTCACCCAGTCACACTGTCACCTGGCCACACAGTCACCCTGTGGGCACACCAGGCTCAGGGGAACTGGGGGGGGTTCCGAGGGGATGGGGATACTGGTGGGATGGGGATGCCAGTGGGATAGGGATGCTGGTGGCATGGGGATGCTGGAGGAATGAAGATGCCGGCAGGATGGGGATGCCGGACAGATAGGAATGCTGGAGGGATGAAGATGCCAGAGGGATGGGGATGCAGGTGGGATGGGCATACTGGAGGGATGGGGATGCCAGAGGGATGGGGATGCTAGTGGCATGGGGATGCTGGTGGGATGGGGATACTGGTGGTCGCCCAGATGCAGAGCACCCTGGAGCGGGTCGGCTGCTGCATCGTGGGGCAGAGCGCGGAGCTGGCACCGGCTGACCGGGTGCTGTATGGACTGAGGGACGTCACCGCCACCGTCGATAGCCTGCCACTCATCACCGGTACCGGTGGCGGGCAGCGGGTGCGGGCAGGGGGCGTGGGCAGGGGTCATGGGCAGGGGTCCCAGCATGGCTGCCCCTGCCCAGCCTCCATCCTGAGCAAGAAGGCCGCAGAGCAGCTCTCAGCACTGGTGCTGGATGTGAAGTTTGGGGGTGCGGCCCTGTACCCCAACCAGGAGAGCGCCCGCCAGCTGGCACACAGCCTGGTGAGCCCCCCACCTCGCCCTTGGAAGCCCCTTGCCCCTCGGCACCCCCTGCCCACCCTGCCCACCCTGCCTGCAGGTGGCTGTGGGCCAGCTCCTGGGCATCCGCACCTCGGCGGTGCTGAGCCGCATGGACGAGCCGCTGGGCCGCCGAGTGGGCAACTCGCTGGAAGTGCTGGAGGCCCTGGAGTGCCTGGAGGGGGGTGGACCTCCGGACCTGCGCCAGCTGGTCACCACCCTGGGTCAGCCACGGTGACTGGGCTGGGGAGGGACGTGGCCAAGGGACCACACACGGGCCCATGCCCCCAGCCCTGCGGACAAATCCCCCTAGCCT
>JANVCC010000130.1:336228-357077 GCA_025345505.1 Todiramphus chloris collaris | reverse complement strand
CTCTCAGCCTTGCCCCAGCACACAGATGCTCCAGCCCCTCAGCAGCTCCACAGCCCTCAGCCCATCTCACCTCCACCTTCCGAGAAGCTCAGTGCCTGGACAGCAGCCCTGCCAGTGCTCAGACCCTCCCTCCCGGTGCCATGGGCACCCAACGGCGTTCCTGCTGAGGGGACAAAGGCAAGATGTCACCGGCCACCCCACCGCCAGCACTGACACAGAGCAGCCCCGGTGCTGCCCAGGCCAGACCCCCTGTACCTGCCGCTCTGCCGGGGACCCCGTCGCGCTGCAGGACGATGGGGGAGAGCCCGGCCAGCTCCAGCAGAAAGGCCCCTGAGGTGTGAGGGGTGCTTGTGTTCATCCGGAAATCCTTCCGGCTGGCGAGGAGCTCCCCTTTCCGGCTGGAAGGGAAAAAAGCCATCAGGGGAACCCCAAAAATCAGGCTCTGCCCTTTTCTGCTGGGAGCCCGGGGAGGGGGACCCTGCCCTGCATCAGGGGAGCCCCAAGGGGTGTCCCCAAAGCCCCCCCTGTTCCATTTGCAGCTCCTCTGGCCTGGCAAAATCCTACTCCCTCCCCGGGGACCCTCCTGCCCTGAATCACCAGAAGTGGTTCCCAGGAGGATTTACACACCTGCAGGATTACCCATCCTCCCTGACACCCAGTTTGAACTGGGAGAGCCCCACTTCCTCAGCTAAGGCACAGGGAACACCCAACCCTACTGCAGCATGGAGGGGGGGCCCAGCTGAAGCAGCGGGGGTAACCGAGGGGCATGGCAAGGGGGGCTCTCACCTGAACAGGGGGTTGTCCCTCTTCTCAGCCTCTTCCGCGGGCACCAAAGACATCGGAGTCAAGGGGACAATGTCCACAGCCTGTGAGGGGAAGGCGGTGGGAGCGCAGCCAGGACGGAGCGCGGGGAGGGCACCTGGCATGGCACTGCCACCGCAGAGCCTGGCTGCCCCGAGATTCGTCCGGGGAAACATGGGGCAGGAGGAGCACAGCCTCTCTTACGTGGGGCTGATGGTCCTTCCTCAAGTCCACATTCGACTCGGTGCTCTCTTGGATGTCATCCAGGGACAGAAACTGCTGAGAGAGCCCCACCAGCCGCCCCGTCACCGCAGTGGCACCACCACCCAGGGACCGAGAACGGAACTGGGGCGGGTGGCACCCAACGGGCAGGAGGACGTCAAGGAAGGGATGGAGGTGCCCGTTCCCACCCTCTCACCTCCTCCTCCTCCGTCCCAAAGGTGGCATCAGTGTCTTTGCCGTCCGGCCCCACGGAGCAGGGCTGCTTTTGCTGCCTGAAGCAGGGAGGAAAACAGGGGGTCAGGATCTGCCCAGGGCTGGAGGCAAGGCAGGGGCACGAGGGACAGCACAGAGAGGTGACAGCGTGACCAGAGACAGGGATGGGCTTTGGGAAGCCCCTGCAGCAGCTCTGTGCTGCTCTGGCCCAAGCAGAGCCTCTTTCAGGTCACTCTGCCTCAACTTCCCCCCAAAACCAGCAGGATTTCCTAGGCCAGCTCCCTCAGGAAGCTCGTTGGCTCGGGCGGAGGGGTGTGCAGCACAAACCCCCACCCTTCCCAAGCTCTCCAGTCTGACACAGAGGGGAGGGTGCTGGCAGCTGAGCCCCTCGGCAGGGGGCACACTGGGAGCCAGCCCCAGCTCTCAGCAACCAGAGCAAAAAGTAAATCACAAGCAGCTCTGCCAGACAGGGGTCCTTTCTGCTGGTACATCCTCTGGGGGACACTGGGTGCTGTCCTCTCCTGAGCCTACAGCAACAAATCCCAGGGTGGTGCCACTGGAAGAGGTGTGGGGATGAGCTGTGGGGATGGGCATTGCCACAGGGCCCCTGCAGCCACAGAAACCCTTCTGCTGCAAACGGAGCTGCGGGGGGGGACACCAAAATAGGGCTGCCTGGGGGCTTTGAAGTGACAATTGCACCAGGGCAGAGAGGGTGTCAGGCTCAACTCAAGAATCAGGGAATCATTTTCGTTGTAAAAGATCTTCCAAATCTTGGAGCCCAACCACCCCCCAGCACTGCCAAGGCACCACTGACTCCTGTCCCTCTGCACCACAGGGAGCTTGGAAACCCCTCCAGGGATCATGGGGACTCCCCCACTGCCCTGGGCAGCCTGGGACAGCCCTGGACAACCCTGCAGGGATGGGGGGGAAGAAATTGTTCCTCTTGTCCAACCTAAACCTGCCCTGGGGCAACTGGAGGCCAGTTCCTCTTGTCCTGTCCCTTGTTCCTTGGGAGCAGAGCCCAACCCCCCCTGGCTCCAGTCTCCTGTCAGGAGCTGTCAGAGCCAGAAGGTCTCCCCTCAGCCTCCTTCTCTCCAGGCCGAACAAGCCCCGGGCCCTCAGCTGCTCCTCACCACCCTTGTGCTCCAGCCCCTTCCCCAGCTCCGTTGCCCTTCTCTGGCCACGCTCCAGCCCCTCAGTGCCCTGCTGGGAATGAGTGAGGGGCCCAAACCTGACCCCAGGATTCCAGGGGCAGCCTCCCCAGTGCCCAGTGCAGGGGGACAATCCATTTCTTAGCCCACTGGCCACAGCCCTTCCCACCTTCTCAGCCAAACGGTGGCAGTGAGGTGAGCAGGGCAGGGCTGGGTGCCCAGCACAGGGGCAGAGCAGAGGAGCAGGAGTGCGTTTTCTGCCACAGCCGTTCCTCTGAGCCCAGCCAAGCTGCCTCTGCACACAGGGGATGAGTTCTACTTACTTTTTATTGGAGATGAAGTCGAGTGTCTGGTATACCAGCAAGTAGAGATACTCCACCTGCAAAAGAGCAGCCAGAGCCGTGGGGAAGGAGAAAGCAGCTCCCAGTAAAGTTACTTCAGCTACTGCCAGGATGAACCAGTGGCCTGCTCCCATCCCCAGGCAGCCAGGGCTCAATCCCTTGGTAACCTCATTGTTATTTTAATCATTTGAGACATTCTGAGGCCAGATTTTGGGGTCGTTCAGCTTGCAGATGAAAAGGCTCCGGGAAAACCTTCTGGGGGCCTTGCAGGGCTTGAGGGGCCTGTCAGAAAGATGGGGAGGGACTTTTGAGCAGGGCCTGTTGGGACAGGACAAGGGGGATGGGTTAAACTCCAAGAGGGAGATTCAGACTGGAGAGAAGGAGAAATTGTTGGTGCTGAGGGTGGGGAGAGCCTGGCCCAGGCTGCCCCGAGAGGTGGTGGCTGCCCCATCCCTGGCACCATTGCAGGGGAGGTTGGCTGGGGCTCTGAGCACCCTGCTCTAGCTGCAGGGGCTGGCAGGAGGGAGAGGGTGACAGGACCGGGGCCAGGACGCGGCTGTCACCACCACCTCCTCACCTTCCGGCTGTAGATACAGGCGGAGCCCTGGATCAGCAGCGCTGCCTCGATGAAGTTCATGGTGGTTTTGCCGTTGTCGAAGGAGATGCAGATCTGATCCAGCTGCAGAAGGCACAAGAGAAAAGGAATGGTCGCTGCCCGGGGTGGGTCTGAGGGCGGCGTGGGGAGGGGGAAGAGCCCAGAGAGAGCAGCGCACAGCGGGCGCAGGTAGACCCGCCTCACCCCCAGTCTGCCCACCCAGGGGACGCGGGACACCCCCCTCACCTCCTCCAGGTACTCCCCGAGCTGGGTGGCCACGTCCACCTCCCAGTTCTTGGTGAGGTCACGGATGGGCTGCAGGAGGTGCAGGAAGCGCGACTCCACCTCCTCCATGGCGCAGGGGCTCCCGGCCCGGCACAGCCCCCACCTTAAACCACCCGCTGCTCAGGTGGCCTGGCTGGTGACATCCAAGGGGCACAGGTCACCAGGGGCAGCAGATGCCGTGGGGCGGCCAGCGAGGGTCTAAAGTCAACTGGATTTCAACA
Organism: Todiramphus chloris collaris; assembly: GCA_025345505.1. Taxonomy (NCBI): domain Eukaryota; kingdom Metazoa; phylum Chordata; class Aves; order Coraciiformes; family Alcedinidae; genus Todiramphus; species Todiramphus chloris. The sequence goes on along the minus strand of JANVCC010000130.1, from coordinate 353,248 downwards.
GAAATGCAAATCTTCAGCGAACATAGAATTAAGAGATTTGTTCTGGTTGGAGAGACCTTTGAGCTCCTGGAGTCCAACCGTGTCACCAGCACTGCCAGAGCACCACTGACCCCTGTCCCTCAGCACCACAGCTCCATGGGGGGCTTGGAAACCCCTCCAGGGATCATGGGGACTCCACCACTGCCCTGGGCAGCCTGGGACAGCCCTGGACAACCCTGCAGGGACAGGGGGGAAGAAATTGTTCCTCTTGTCCAACCTAAACCTGCCCTGGGGCAACTGGAGGCCAGTTCCTCTTGTCCTGTCCCTTGTTCCTTGGGAGCAGAGCCCAACCCCCCCTGGCTCCAGCCTCCTGTCAGGAGCTGTCAGAGCCAGAAGGTCTCCCCTCAGCCTCCTTCTCTCCAGGCTGAGCCAGCCCAGGGTCCTCAGCCGCTCCTCACCAGACTGGTGCTGTATAACTGGGGGTACTGGGGGCAGTAATAGAAAGGGACAAGGTCTCTCAGCCTCACAGAAACGCCAAACACCCCCTGACCAGCACCTAGGAACCCAGAAAACCAACACCGTCTCCCACCCCATGAGGCAGCTCTACGTAAGCTGGACATAAATCCAGCAGCACAGCACAGCCCCTCTGAGACAAACACCCACAGCCAGCCCACCCACCCCAGGCAAGGCTGCTGCAGCCGTAGGCTCCTCAGAGGCAGCAGAAACCAGATCCCAGAGCAAGATTCAGATTCCAGGCCAAGACCCCAGACTGAGGCCCAGACCCCAGACTCAGAAGCCAGAATAAGATCCAGACTTCGGAGTAAGACCTAGACCAAGATCCAGACTCATCAGCCGGACCGAGATCCAGACCCTAAATGGGATCCCAGGCTCAGAAGCCAGACCCCAGACTCAGAAGCCAGACCCCAAATCAAGACTAAGACCAAGACCTGGGACCCAGAGTGAGATCCAAACCCCTGGGACTCAGAAGACAGATTGAGAACCAGACCCAGTGCCCAGACCGAGACCCAGACCACAATCCAGACCTCAGATCAGGACCCCAGACTCAGAAGCCAGACGCCAAATGAAGACTCGGACCAAGATCCAAACCCTAGACTCAGAAGCCAGACTGAGACCCAGACCAAGGACCCCAGGCTCCGAAGCCAGATTCAAATCGGGACCCTGGATCAGGACTCCAGCCTCAAGCCAGAATGAGATCCAGACCCCAGAGCAAGACCCCTAAGGGAGACCCAGACCCCAGACCAAGACTGCAGACCCCAGACTGAGACCCAGACCCCAGACCCAGACCGAGACTGCAGACCCCAGACTGAGACCCAGACCCCAGACCCAGATCGAAACCCCAGACCCAGACCGAGACCACAGACCCCAAACCCAGACCGAGACCACAGACCCCGACTCCAGACTGGAGACCGCAGGACCCCAGACCGGAGACCCCAGACCGAGACCCCGACCCCAGACCAGAGACCGCAGACCCCAGACCGGAGACCCTAGACCCCAGACCCCGACTCCAGACCGGAGACCGGAGACCCCAGACCGGAGACCGAGACCCCGACTCCAGACCGGAGACCGCAGACCCCAGCCCGAGACCCGAGACTCCAGCCCGAGACCCCAGACCGAGACCCCAGACCCCAGACCGGAGACCCCAGACCGAGACCCAGACCCCAGTGCCCGGACCCCAGTGCCCAGCCGCAGCCCCGCCTCTCACCGTGCCCGGCCGCCAGGCCCTCTCCCTGTCGCCATTTTCGCGCTTCCCGCCCAACGTGACGTGAGGGGCGCGGGGCGCTGACGTCACCACGCGCTGACGTCGCGCACGCTCTGTGGGGGTCCCGCGCGGCGCCGCCGCCGCCGCCGCCATCGCCGCCATGGGGGAGCCGCCGCGGCGGCCGCGCTCGCTGTTCCTGGCCGGGCTGGCCGCCGCCTATCTCGCCGCCTTCGCCTCGCTCTACGTCCAGATCCCCGGTAACGGCAGCGGGAGCGCGGGGCAGGGAGGTGCTGGGGGGGCCGGGCGGCCCCGGGCCCTGCAGGGGTCTGTCCCGGGCGGCCTCGGGGGTGAGCCGCGGCTCTCCCCGCTGGGCTCCTGGCGCTCCCAGTTATCTCGTGGAGCTTGGGATGGCTGGGCGTGGGTCTCGGGGGGCTGGGCGCCGGGGGGGGGGGGGTCTCTGGCGCCCGGGTCTCGGCCCTGGGGGCACCCAGCGCTGCCCTGCCCCTGCTCCCGGCGCCGGGGAGGTTTTTGCCCCCGCTGGCACCGTCCCCTTTGCAGGGCTGTACGGCAGAGAAGGCATTTTGCCGGCCCGCAAAGTGCTGCGCCTCAGCGGGAAAGGGCTCTGGGAGCAGCTCCGGGACTTCCCCACCCTGCTGTGGCTCAGCCCGCGCCTGGGCTTGGACACGGAGCTGGGGATGGAGCTGCTGTGCCTGGCCGGGGTGCTGGCCTCCTTGGGCGCCTTGCTGTTGGAGCCGCTGCGGGACAGCCTGCTCTTCGCTCTGCTCAGGGTGCTCTACCTCTCGCTCTACCAGGTAGGAGTTTAGGGGCAGGGGGGGCTTGGGGTGCCCCAGAGCTGGGGCCTGGGCGAGTAGCGGGAGATGTTCTCGTGTTAGCATCATCCTGCGAGCTCCTGATGCCCTTGGTTCCCCTCAGGGAGCTGGAGGAAGGTGCTGGGCACTCCCTGGCTTGTGTTGGAGGGGGGCAGGTACATCTCTACATTGTCCTGGGTCTCCTGGGAGGAAACCCTCCCAGCAAAACCAGTTCCCTGCTCAGCTGTGGGGGCTGTCTGCCCCTTGACCACCTGGGCATTCCAGGGGCTCTTTCCCTGTGTCCCACGAGGTCTCTCTGTCCCCTGTCCTCCTGGAGCCATTTTTTGCTCCTTTTTCCCTTGCCACCGGGGCTGTTGGGAGTTGCTGGGCTGAGTCAGATGCGCTAGTTGGGGTGGGGGGGGCAGAAGGGTTTCTCCTCCCCCTGAAACCAGGGGAATTAAAGAGGAAGAAACAGCCTGTGCTCTGGAATCTCTCCCCAGGCTCCTTTCCCCTCCTCGCTCCATTTAAGGTGATGCTGGCGAGAAGGCCCCTGCTCCTCTCCAGCACCAGCCTCCCTCCTCCCAGCCCTTCGCCCAGCCCACTCTGGTGCCACATGGGCACGGCTGTGGGGAGGGGGGGGCAGCACCCGGGGCTGGCAGCTCCCTGCATCCCCCTGGCCCTGGTCCAGTGCCCTCCTCCCTCCAGTATAGCCCTGGGCACTGCAGCTGAGCGGCACTGGAGCTGAGTGGCACTGGGCTGTAGTTCTTGGCACAGCCAGCATACCATCCCCACCCTGCCACACCAGAACACTGAACTGGGAGCCCCCCCTGCTGTGCTCCCTGGCCCAGTCTGGGGCAGGGGCAGCCGGGAGGGGTCTGCGGCTGCCTCTGCCTGGGGTAGCGTTGGGAAGGGGGCCAGGAGCCCCTCCTGCGCCTGCTTTCAGCACCCCCTCCCTCTCCACAGGTGGGGCAGGTTTTCCTCTACTTCCAGTGGTAAGTCAGCCCCACACCACCCCAGGGGCTCCGCACCACGGGACCCATCCTGCCCCGCGGGGCTCGCCGCCTCCGGGCTCCGGCTGCCCCGGGGGGGCATGAGCTGGCGGAGGGGGACAGTGCTGCTCCCTGCAGGGACAGCCTGCTGCTGGAGGCGGGCTTCCTGGCCGTGCTGGTGGCCCCGCTGCGCCTGCTGCCGGGACGCTCCGTGGCCTGGCGCGCCCACGATGCCGTCACCTTCTGGCTGGTGCGCTGGCTCCTCTTCCGGCTGATGTTCGCCTCCGGCGTGGTGAAGCTGACCAGCCGCTGCCCGACCTGGTGGGGGCTGACAGGTGAGGGGGCTCACTGCCTTTCAGGTGTCGCTCTGGGGTTTGCGGGGTGGCCCTGGGCTTTGGGGTACCCTGCCAGTCACAGGGAGCAGGGCAGCATTGCCCCGAGCCTCAGGCTGTGCCCCGTAGGCAGCTGTGGGGCTCTGGGCACCTCGTGCCAGCACCTCTCCCGTGTTGGGCACAGCTCTGCCCACCAGCACCTCTCCCATGTTGGGCACAGCTCTGCCCGCTGCACACCAGCACCTCTCCCGTGTTAGGCACAGCTCTGCCCGCTGCCCGCCAGCACCTCTCCCGTGTTGGGCACAGCTCTGCCGGCTGCCCGCCAGCACCTCTCCTTTGTTAGGCACAGCTCTTCCCACTGCCAGCCATGTCCCTGCGCCCCTCCCTGCACCCCTGACTCCTCCTGTCACCCCCCAGCTCTCACCTATCACTATGAGACCCAGTGCATCCCCACACCGGCCGCCTGGTTTGCCCACCAGCTCCCCGTCTGGTTCCAGAAGCTCAGCGTGGTGGCCACCTACATCATCGAGATCGCCATCCCCCTCTTCTTCTTTGCCCCCCTCCGTCGCCTGCGGCTCTTCGCCTTCTACAGCCAGGTGGGGGGTGGGCAGAGCCGGGCCCCCGGCTCCTGCCACCCGGTGCCACGAGGCTCCCCTGGGGTTCAGGGCGTGGGCAGGATGGGCTGCTCTCTCTGCCTGCAAGCGGGGACCCCTGGGTGCTGGGTGGGCTCAGCTCAGCCCCGTGACACCCACGCCTGGTCTTTACGCCCCCCCAGGTCCTGCTGCAGGTCCTCATCATCCTCACTGGGAACTACAACTTCTTTAACATGCTGACCATCGTCCTAGCCTTCTCCCTGCTGGACGAGGAGCACGTGGGGCACTGGCTGGGCCGCGGCAAGAGGAGACCAGCCAGCAGTGAGTCCCTGGGCGCCCAGTTTGGGGGGGTGGGCGTTTGTTGCTGCCCTGCCCTGGGGTGGGGGGGCTGCGGTTCCCACCCCTCGGTGCTGCAGTGGGTCGGGCTCGATGGCCCCTGGTGCTCAGTGCCCTGCTCTGCTGCAGCCTGGCCCCCCAGCCTGCGCTCCTTCCTCGCCACGCTGCTGGAGCTCACCGCCTACGGCCTCCTCCTCTACTGGAGCGCCCAGTACTTCGGCCTGGAGATCAACTGGGAGAAGAAGCTGCTAGACTCCAAAGTGGGTATGTCACGGCCAGGCCCCTGGAGGCTGACAGCCCCCTGTTCCCCCCGTAGCCCCCTGGGCAGGACGGCGCCCCTCTCCCACCTGAGGGGTTTCCCTTCTCCCCAGCCTTCACCTACCACGAGTTCACCACGGGGCTGCACACGGTGACACTGCCGCTGGTGGGACTGGCCTTCCTCTCGCTGTCCTGGGAGGGCCTCTCTGCCCTGTACCGGTGCGTGGCGGGGATACGGGGCTTACCCGGCCTCACAGCTCTGCCCTGAGAGCTGAGCTGGAGCAGGATGGCTGCTGGGGGGTGCTGGGCCCAGTCTGGGGGAGACACGGGTCTCAGGGCAGCTGGAGTGGGGAAGGCTGGGGCCCTGGGGCTGCATGAGGTGGGGGCCGGGGTGGGTTGGGAAGGAGTTTGGGGTGGGTTGGGAGTGGTTTTGAGGTAGGTTAGGGGTTTGGGGTGATTGGAAGGGATTTTGGCATGGGTTGGAGATCTGGGGTCAGTTAGAGGCTTTGGGCTGGGCGCAGAGGGATCGTGGCACTGTTGGGGCTTTTGGGTGCATTAGGAAGGACTTTATTGTGGGTCTGGGAGCATTTTGGGTCGGTTTGGGGGGATTTTCCTCCGTGGCATGGGGGCAATTTGGAAGCCCACCGGTGACAGCCGGCACCTGGGCTGGGGACTGTGCATCTCTGGTCCATCTGTCCCCTCCCCACAGCTGTGCCCGTGCCCGCGGCTGCTTCTGGAAGCTGTGGGCCACTCTGCAGTGGGTTGTCTTCACCGCAGCCACCGTGGCGATGTTTGCCGTCAGCTTGGTGAGTGGGGGACACCCTGGGGACATCCTGGCTGGGAGGAGGGGACACAGGGGCATGGGGGCAGCCCATCCTGATAGGGACAGGCCTGCTGGGAGGGGGACAGGGAGACAGTGATGCTCCAGGGACATCCCATCCTGTCAGGGGCACGGCAACAGAGATGTCGTGGGGACACCCCATCTGATTAGGGACACCCCAGCTGGAAGGATGGGGGGACAGGGACACCCTGGGAACGCTCCACAGGGTCACCCTTTGGAGGGTGCTCGGTGGAGAAAGGGGGAACTCAGGAGACAAAACAGGAGGGGTAGTCGGGCTGGGGGTGACCCCAGGTGACAAGAGGGAGGACCCAAGGGGACACAAGGGCACTCGGGGGGTGGGGTGCAGGGAGCAGGAGGCTCAGCCTGGCCCCCTGAGCCACAGTGACGGAGCCGCTCTGTGCCGCTGCCCAGGTGCCCTTCACCTACATCGACTACGAGTCTAATGGCAAGTTGTGGCCCGGCATCCACCAGATGTTCTCCGCTGTTGAGCGCTTCCAGGTGGTGAACTCCTACGGGCTGTTCCGCAGGATGACGGGCGTCGGGGGCCGGCCCGAGGTGGTGCTGGAGGGGAGTTACGACAGGCAGAGCTGGACCGTGAGTGCCCCACTCCCCCAGCACTGCCAGGGCACCACTGACCCCTGTCCCTCAGCACCACAGCTCCACGGGGGGCTTGGAAACCCCTCCAGGGATCATGGGGACTCCACCACTGCCCTGGGACAGCCCTGGACAACCCTGCAGGGACAGGGGGGGAAGAAATTGTTCCTCTTGTCCAACCTAAACCTGCCCTGGGGCAACTGGAGGCCGGTTCCTCTTGTCCTGTCCCTTGTTCCCTGGGAGCAGAGCCTGACCCCCCCTGGCTCCAGCCTTCTGTCAGGACGATCCCTGCCCTGCTGGCCACCCCAGTGCTGACACAGCCAGGATGCTGGTGGCTTCTTGTCCCCCTGGGCACTCTCTGGCTCATCTCCAGCCGCCTGTCCACCAAACCCCCCCAGGGCCTTTCCCGCCGGGCACTTTCCAGCCGCTCTGCCCCCCAGCCTGGAGCGCTGCAGGGGGTTGGTGGGACCTGAGGGCAGGACCCAGCCCTTGGCCTGGTTGGATCAAGTTGAACCATCATGTTTGGTGCTGAGGGGGCACCACTGGTACCCTTCTGGGCACCTGCATCCATGGACTTTGTCACCCTGGGAAGAGCCAGAAACCCCGGGAGGTGATGGGGGCGAGTGTGGGGCAGGCCCAGGTCTTCTCCACGCTTCTGGAGCCCCCCCAGCCCACTCTGCTCCCCGCCCCACAGGAGATTGAGTTCATGTACAAGCCGGGAAACGTCAGCACGGCCCCCCCCATTGTCGCCCCGCACCAGCCCCGCCTCGACTGGCAGATGTGGTTCGCGGCCCTGGGCCACCACAGCAGCAGCCCCTGGTTCACCAGCTTTGTCTACCGGCTGCTGCAGGGCAAGAAGGATGGTGAGTGGGGCTAGGGGGCAGCTTGGGCCAGTTTGGGGCTCCTCAGGCCTCGCTTAAGGCAGAGGCAGCTCCGGGCTCTTCGCTGGGTGTTTGGGGACACTGGGTTCTAGCTCTGCAGGGGTTTGGGGTGTCTCTGCTGTCCTTTGGGGTGTCCCTGCAGCAGCTTGGTGTCACTCCACAGGGGTTTGGGCCATCCCTGCAGAAATTGGCATCCCCACAAGGGTTTTGGGGTGTCCTCACAGCTGTCTGGGTGTCTCTGCAGCACCTTGGGGTGTCCTAGAAGTACTTTAGGGCATTTCCACAGCAATTTGGGGTGTCCCCCCCATAGTTTGTGGGTTCCTAGCAGTAGTTTGGGGCATCTCCACAGCGATTTGGGGTGTCCCCCCGGCGGTTTGAGGCATCCCCATACCAAGGGGCGCCGGCTGACACGGTGTCCCCGGCAGTGATCCGCCTGCTGCAGCTGGATGAGTCGCGGTACCCCTTCAGCGCCCGGCCCCCCACCTACATCCGCGCCCAGCTCTACAAGTACTGGTTCACCAGCAGCGCCGAGAGCAGGTGAGCGGCACCGGCCAGGCTGCACCGGCACCACCCGCGGCCACCCGCTGCCACCCCACAGCCACCACAACCCCGCAGCCACCCTACGGCCACCTGCTGCCACCCCACAGCTGCCTGCAGCCACCTGCAGCGACCCCGCAGCCACTGCCACCCACTGCAACCCTGCAGCCACTGTATCCGCTGCCATCCCGCCACCACCCCACAGCCACCCGCTGCCATCCCGCCACCCTGCCATGACCCCGTTGCCACCCTGCAGCCGCCCGCCACCACCTCACAGCCACAGCCACCCCACAGCCACCCGCTGCTCTCTCGTCCCGCAGCCGGGGCCCTGCACCATGGTGGCGGCGGCAGCACGTCCAGGAGTTCTTCCCCCCGGTCTCACTGGGTGACCCAGCGCTGGAAGCCCTGCTGGACCAGTATGGGATGAAGGTACCGCACCCAGAGCTGGGCTGGGGGCTCCTCAGGATCTTTAGCAGGGGTCTGGCCCAGGGGACCGAGGCACCTGCAGTCAGTGGGGTGGGAGTGTGGGGCTGCTGGAAGGTGGGAGGCTCTACGGAGGGGTCTGGCCGGGCTGGAGCAAAGGCCAAGGGCCAGGTCCTGCCCTTGGGTCACCCCAACCCCCTGCAGTGCTGCCTGGAGGGGTTTCCAAGCCCCCCGTGGAGCTGTGGTGCTGAGGGACAGGGGTCAGTGGTGCCCTGGCGGTGCTGGGGACACTCTTGGGCTCCAGGAAAGGTCTCTCCCCCCCCACCGCTGGGGTGATTGGGTGGTTTTCTGCCCCCCTCCTCCCCCCAGGACAAGCCGTCCCTGAAGCCTGCAGCAGACTCTCTCCTGCCCCGGCTGCTGCAGTTCCTCCGCCAGCTCAGCCGTCCCTTCTCCGGCCCTGCCATCATTTGGTCCCTCTACCTCGTGGCAGCCACTGTCGCCTTCCTGCGAGCCCTGGGCCGCCGGGCCCGGGGGGGTTCGCCCCCCACCCGCCACAAAGCCCCCAGGCGAGGGGAGCCCGGGGGCGGGGAGAAGAACGGGCAAGTGCGGCGGAAAGAGGGCAAAGAGGCGGAGGAGAAGGGCGAGGGCCGGGCCCGAGGGGCAAGCGATGGCCAGGGCGAGGGCCGGGCCCGGGGAGTGACCAACGGCGATGGCCGGGCCCGGGCAGTGACTAACGGCCACGGGGATGGTCTCCGAGGCAGCAAGAAGAAGAAGTAGCACTGGGACCTGCCCGCCCAAGCTCTGTCTTCTACCCAAGGACTGAGGGCACTGCCCACAACCCCCTGCCTGCCACCCTGGCACTGGGGGTGCCAGCTGGGGCACACTGGGCACCCCCACCCCCCTGCGGCCTCCAGCTCTCCCCTCTGCCCCTGACAGGGTGTCCCCGCCACCCTCAACTCGTGGGGGGCAGTGCCAGGCCCTGCTGGCACCTCTGCCATCCTGGGCCATGCCAGGGCTTGTGCAGGGGGGTGCTCCATACTGGTGAGGGGTGCTTGGCACTGGCCAGGGGGGTGCTTGGCACGGGCAAGAGGGTGCTTAGTGCTGACAGGGGCTGCTTGGCACGGGTGGGATGATGCTTGGCACAGACAAGGGGGTGCTTGGCACTGATTGGCACTGGGGGGTGTGATGCTTAGCGCTGACAGGAGCATCTTTGGCCAGCCCCAGCCAGGTAGTGCTGCCCCCCCCAGTTACCCTGCTAGCCCCTCCCTGCCCCCCAGCCCCCTGCTTGGGGGTGGGGAGGGCAGTTTGGGGGCTGCCCCCTGCCTGGGGGGGCTCTGCCCATAAAGTGCTCCCCACGGGCAACAATTTCCTAGTATTTTCTAAATAAAGCCTTTGACATTCCAGCAGTTGGGTCTCGGGGGGTGTGTGTGGGGCTGACCTTCCCCCTGGGGGCAGAGGTGGGCACTGCACCAGTGACACCCCCCCCCTTTCCCTCCCCCCGTGTGCTGGATCTGACGGGCACTGGCAGCGGGGGAGAAGCAGGTTTATTGTGCAGCCCCAATGGGGGGTGCGGGGGGGACGGGGGGGTCCTCGCAGAGGCTGGGGGGGTCTCACCCCCCCCAGGGCCCAGCCCCTCACCAGCAGAGCTGCCCCGGGCAGTACTTGTCGATGAGGGACTGGTAGTACCCGCGGAGCTGCCCCACGTCAGGCAGCTCCTCCTGCTTCGTGTACAGGTCGAACTTGCTGTGGGAGCGAGGTGGGGGGGGTTCAGGGCTGGGAGGCTGCTGAACCCCCGGGGGGGGCTGCGGAACCACCCCCCGACTCCCCCCAAGCACCCACTTGAGCTCCCGCACCCAGGGCAGCATGCGGAGGTCCTCCTCGGTGCAGAGGTGCTGGTAGTCACCGTGCGTGTGCCAGGGGTAGAAGGAGTGGAAACGGACCATGTAGAAGGCCTGGGGTGGGGGGGGGGAAGGCATGTGAGTGGGGGGCCCGTCCCCCTCGACGGCTTCTGGGGGTCAGCCCCCAACCGTGTCCATCTCATGTGTGTCTGTGTCCCTCCCCCCCAGTACTTACCTCCCTGGGCAGGGTGAAGTTGTTGAACTTCATGACCCTGTACATGTACTCTGGGGAGAGATGGGGGGGTGGGGGGACAAGGGGGCTGGAACAATTGATGCCCTGCAAGCTGCCCCCCCACTACCCCGGCCAGCTGGGGCAGACCCCCCCCTTGCCCCAGGCCAAGAGCTGCAGGCCCAGCTCCCCCCCCTTACCGTCGTGTCCCCAGGACATGAGGACGTTCTCCAGGCCGCAGCGAGGCTGGTACATCCCGTACTCTGTGCTGGCAATGGAGCCTAGCTTGGAGGGGGGGCTCGGGGATGGACCCCCGGCCCCGACGTGGGGCACGGCACCCTGCCGGGGGTGGGTCTGGGGGGGATCTGGCCTCACCTGTACCGGGGGTCTCTGGTGTCAGGGTTGTCACGGAAGGTGGAGTCCCCGTAGACCACCGACTTCTGCACCTTGCAGCCCACGGGGAAGGTGTCCCCCACCACCGCCCACTGCCAGGGGAGGGGAGGGTGCCACAGGGGGGTCCCCAGAGGAGGGGGAGCCCCTGGAGCCCCTCGCCCCCCCCTCCCTGCCGGCCCCCTCACCTGGGGCTCCCCGAACAACGCCAGGACCTTGCCCAGGTCGTGCAGCAGCCCCACGAGATGGAACCAGTCTGAGGGCGAGGGGGACCTGTCACCCCCGGGGCCCGTGCAGGGTCGGGGGAGTGGCAGGGCTGGAGGGGGTCTGCGGCCGTGCCTTTGTTGGGGTGCAGGGTCGGGGGGGGGGGCGGGGTTGGGGGGGGGGGGGTTTGGGGCCGTGCCTTTGTCGGGGTGCGCGCGGCGGATGCCCTCAGCTGTTTGGTAGGCATGGAACGAGTTGGGGAAGTCCACGTCCGGGTCCGACTCGTCCACCAGTTGGTCCAGCAGCTCCAGCACCTCCATGATGCTCATTTTGCGTAGGGAGCAGGTCCCGTACTGGGCGATCTGGGGACACGGTGGGTGCTGAGGACAGTGAGCGCCCCATCCCCCCAGACCCCTGGGGGACCCTCCCCCGAGCCGAGCGGGGTGCAAGGTAGGGGCTCTCCCACCTTCTTGCGGACGAAGTCGACGGTCTGGTGGGTGTGCATCAGCTTGTAGGTGCTGTACACACGGTCCAGCAGCTTCCCCTCCTGGGGGGCAGGGGGCCAGGATCCAGGGGGGATCGCGGGGCTGGGGGGAGCCCCCCTCACACAGCCCCCTCCCCCCTTGGCCTGGGGCAGCCAGGCTCCTGCTGAGCCCCTGTGACCTTGCCCAGCAGCAAGGTGAGACCCTCAGCACCCTGCCTCTTACTGGGGTAACCCCAGCATCCAGTCTCATATTGGGGGACCCCCCCCAGCACCCAGCCTTGTACCAGAGGACCCCCACCACTGAGGGGACCCTCAGCACCCAGCCTCGTACCAGAGGAACCCCAGCACCCAGGAGACCCTGAGTGCCCAGCCTTACACCATAGAACCCCCAGGACCCAGCCTGGTGCAGCAGGACCCCCAGCACCCAGGGGACCCCCAGCCCCCCCCAAGCAGCACTCACTGTGTAGTTCCGGAACTCGGACCTGGCCTTGCCGGGCTCACCTGGCTCTGCGTCCTGCAGCAAGAGGGGCCAGGCTGGGTCAGTGGGGCCTGATCCTGCCCCCCCCCGGCCCGGCAGCCATGGGGCTGGGGGTGAGAACCCCCCAGGACAGCGTGTTCCGTGGGGATGGATCCCCCAGGGGGGACCCGCCAGAGCACACTGCATGATGTGGAGTGTTGCTGTGGGTCTGTGCCCCATGGGTGGGGGGCTCCCTGTGCCGCCCCTGCGTTCCTGGCAGGACCAGCACCCCCAGGGTGGCTCTGGCCCTGAGGTGTGGCGCAATTCAAGGGGGGTCTGACCCCAAAGCGTGGGGTGATGCAAATGGGTCTGACCCCAAGATGTGGGCCAACATGCAGGGGTCTGACCCCAACATGTGGGGTGATGCGGGTGGGCCTGCCCCGGAGGTGTGGGGTGCTGGGTCCCACCCGCCCGTACTCACCACTGCTGAGCTCCTCATGCTGTGGGTGGTGGGCTGTGGGGCGGCTGCCGCCGGGACCCCCTGGCTTTATCCCTACGGGCCAATCGGTCACCAGTTAACTAGCCCCCGGTTAATGTTTGAGCCACCGGCACCGACCCCGGGGGGATGCTGCTGCCCGAGGGGGGCAGGGACTGGTGGGGAACCTGGGCTGGTCCCTGAGATGGGCACCCCCACCGTAACCCTCGAGCTGGGGACCCCAAGCCCCGACCCCAAGCTGGGGAGCCCTGGCCATGGGTGGCCCTGCCAGAGGGTGATGGTGGCCCTGGGCTCTTGCGGGGGCCAAAGGACCCCCCGGCCCTGCTGCCCCTGCCAGCCATGGTGACCCCCCGGGATGGGGCCATGGCATGACCCCCGTTGGCACATGGGGCTGAACCTGGCACCACATGGAATGGTGAGGGAACGAGCAAAGGGGCCTCGGGGCTGGCAGGGGCAGCTTGGGGGTCACCACCCCCTTGTGGCACTCGCCATCTGGCCATTGATGGCCTCAGGTCCATGAGCCCTCCTGGGTGGGATGAGCACAGGGGCACCCGGAACCTTAAATTAGTGACTGCTGATGTCAAAAACATGTGGGGTGAGACCCCGTCAGTGAGCCAGGGGGTGGCAGGGGGCATCACAGGGGGCACAGCCCCACCTGGGGACATGGGGTCCTTCCAGGCCATGCCAAGCCAGACCGTACTGTGCCAGGCCAGACTGTACTGTGCCATGTCACACGGTGCCATGGCTGGGTCACTCCCATTGTCTGTGGTTCCCCTATGCCAGGGCAGAGGCCAGAGTAGCATCAGCAGGCACAGTGCCTGTGGGCATAGCTGCTGGTTCTGGGGGTGCAGTCCCTGGCATGGTCCCTGCCCCCTCCCATGGCATTCCCCAACACAGGACTCTCCTTTCGCTTCCTCCTCCTCCTCCTCCTGCCCAGCCCTGGGTGCCTGCACCCTGCCCTGGGCAGCTCCATGCCCCCCCCGCCCTGTTCCATGCCCGTTCCCAGCACCAGACTTGACCTCTCCTCACACATTTTATTCTGCACAAAAATCCACTTTTCCCTTGAATGGGACCCTGCTGGGGGGGCACGATCCGGCCTGGGCACCCCGGGGTGCTCAGCGCGGCCCCACTGCAGCCTGGGGAGCACCCAAGGGGGAGGGGGGGGCAAAGGCATCGGCCGGGCGCGGGTCAGTACTGGTGCCCACATGGAGCTTGGCCCGGGAAGGAGAAAGGGGCACCGCTGGGTGCTCCGGGGAGGGGCTGGTGAAGCTGCTCCCCAGAAGGATGAGGGTGCTCCGGGGGGCTGGGGGGCAACAGGATGCTTGGGGGGGATGCGGGCACTCTGGGGTGTGGGCTTCACCGGGGTGAGGGGTGCGGGTGCTTCTGTCAGGAGGAGATGTGGGTGCTGGGCTCCCTGCCCTCCCCACGCAGCGCTGGGTCCGTGTTGTGTATGTTCCCCCCCCCACCTGCCCACCCCTGTGCCAGGCCTGAGGTGCAGCCCGGGGGGGGGGGGGGGGGGGGGGGCGAGGTCACAAGGGTGTGAGCTTGGGCAGGGTGGCACCGGTGCTCCCGGGGTGTGCTGGCGGGGGTGGCAGGGACAGCTGGGGTTCCCTCGTGTCTGCGGGCCACCACTGAGCCCATGGGGCCACCGCTCGTCATCAGTGGTGCTGGGGGAATACAGGGTGCCAGGGGAGGGGACAGCAGCCTCTCCAAGGAGGACAGGACCCCACAGGGCCCCCCAACCTCCTCCCTGGGAAGGGACCTCCCCGAGGTGCTGATTCTGACCTGGCACCCGATGGAGAAGGTGATGGGGTGGGGGATCCTGCTCTTGCATGTAGCTGTGCCACCCTGGATAGGCACAGGAGGGGTCTGGGGTTGTGGTGAGGGGGTGCTGTGGGGTGCCATAGGGTGCTATATGGTGCTGTTGGGTGCCATAGGGTGCCATGGAGGTGCTGTGAGGTGCCACAGGTTGGTGTTGGGTACTGTGGGGGTGCTGTGAGGTGCCATAGGGTGCCATAGAGTACTGTTGAGCACCACAGGGTGCTGTTGGGTGACATAGGGTACTGTTGAGTGCCATAGGGTGCTGTGGGGTGCCACAGGGTACTGTTGAGTGCCACAGGGTGCCATAAGGTACTGTGAGGTGCTGTTGGGTGCCATAGGGTGCCATAGGGTACTGTTGAGCACAATAGGGTGCTGTGGGGTGCTGTTGGGTGCCATAGGGTGCTGTGGGGTGCCGGGGGTGCCGCAGTGGTCCCGCCTGCTGCCGTGTGTGCAGTGGCAGGTGCCGAGCTGCTGAGTCAGGTGGGAGCGCGGCCAGGGGCTCAGCCCCAGCTATTGCACAAGGCACGGGTGCTGCTGGGGTCAGCGCCAGCCCCCCTGCCCCTTGGACCCACCAGCAACCGCCCCGGACAGCAGGGCCACCACGGGCCACCATGGGCCAATGGCTCCCTGGCCCACACCCATGGTCCTCTCCGCTTCCTGGCACTCTGGGGGGTAACCCCTCCGTGGGGATGCTCCCATGGGCCCCATGTCCCTGGTGAGGCCATGGCCAGAAGCGGGCTCTGCCCGGGGGGCAGCGGGCACCCCCCGAAAGGTGCGGAGGGAGCCACGTCTGACTCTGGAAGCGCTTTAGTTGGAGGTCCCGCAGGGCAGGGCGGGGGGTCCGCTGGTCCAGTGCGGTGACGCCCCCTCAGCCGTAGCTGTGGGGGCTGTTGGGGTTCATGGGGGATGAGTCCTGGCGACCCGACTGGCCCATCAGTTGCCAGAGGCGATGGCTCAGGTTCTGGACCTGGCAGGTGCCCAAGACGCAGCCCACCCGCAGCAGGTGCCCTGATGCGTGCCGGCGGCCACGGGCACCACGACGCAGGATGAGGCGGTGGCTGCGCCGAGGTGCCAGGCGGGCACCGAGCCGAGGGGTGAGCTTGGGGACGAGCAGTCTGTGCTGGGGTGCCAGGCGGGCACTGAGCCGAGGGGTGAGCTTGGGGACGAGCAGTCTGTGCCGTGGTGCCAGGCGGGCACCATGCCGGGGTCCATGGTGTGGGGTGAGCTTCAGGCTGTGTCGAGGGGTGCCCAGGGGCTGCAGCGAGGCGAGGGGCTGTGCTCCATGGTGATCCCCTGTAAGTGAGGCTGGGGAGTCCCTGCAAGAGAGCGGCAGAGGGTGAGCAGGGGTGGGCAGCAGCAGGTAGGGACTATGTGGCACTGTGACAGTGGGATGCAGGGGGGCCAGCTGTGCTAAGGGTGCCAAGGCGGGGCAGAGCCTTTTCCCCCCTGAACCAGTGAGGCTGGGACACCCCCATTGTCCCCACCAGACAGAGGGGACCCCACAGTTCCCCCATGTCATCAAGTGACCCCTGCCAGCCCTGCTGCCAACACATGTGGCACTGCCAGATCCATGTGGGGTCCACAGGGTCCTAGGGGTACTCCTCCTGCTGCTGCCCATCCTGGAGTGGCAAAGGGGGACCGCCAGAAGAGCTGATGACCCCCACAGACACCCTGGGTGGCTGACTGCAAGGAATTCCTGACACCCAGGGTGGCACATGGGAGTGGCACGTGGCAGTGGCACTGGTAAGAGTGGTGGCACGTGGCATGTGGCCAGGGCGGTGCTGGACAGCCCTGCCTGCCTACACATGGGCACCCACACTGGCACCCGCTGCTGCGCTCTCGGCCAGAGCCCCCATGCCCCCTGGACACACACACACACACGTCCCTGCATGTAGCCTTCCTTTGCAACATGTGAACACACACGGTGACCCCCGTGCACACATGGCACATGTGTGTCCCCGCACACACACTCTATAGCCTCTGTACACATGGGCACACGTGTATCCTGGCACACACACACGCTCTACAGTCTCGTACATACTCATGCCCCAGCGTGCACGCACCTATAGCCCCTGTACATATATGGGCACATGCATGTCCCAGCACACACGCACTCCAGAGCTCCTGCACACAGGGGCGCACGGATCCCAGCTCGGATCATCCTGGCATGGCTGATCCTGGCACGGCACGGCCGGGTCTCAGCCGGATGCCGCTTGGCCGCCGGCCACAGGAGCAGGGACAGAGGGCCAAATTTCTGCGGTCCCGCCGATCCGGGAAGCCCCGGGGGGGCCGCCGGCACCCGCTGCCCCTTCCCGTCCCCGAGCGAGTTCACCGGTGCCCGGAAACACCGGGACCAGCCTCGGCCTTCCCATCGTGGTGGTGCCCGGGTCTGGCACGCGGTGCTTTCCCGGCAGCTCTGACCCCGCCGAGGAGCCCCGAGCCGAGGCCCCGCCACCCCCAACCCCGCACCCCATCCCGTGGGGTGGCCGCGGAGCTCTCCCCGTCCGGCTTCGTCCTGGCACGGCCCGTGCCCAGCCAGGCATCCCACAGGATCTCTGAGGCTCCGGTTCCCGCTCTGGGTCTGGGGGCACTGCGAACCTTGCCAGGCACCCCCTGACCCCATCACCGCCACTTCCCCGTGGCCCCCCCAGCTCCCGGCCCCTGTGGCTGCCCCTCACCGCTGCCCACCCTGCTCCCACCCCAGTCACGGGCACCCACAGCCGAGCCCCAGGAACCCCTGTGGCAAGGTTCAGCTTCAGGACACCCCCATGGAGCTGTCCCCCCCCCCCAACCCCCTGAGCGACCCCAT
>JANVCC010000130.1:302257-316228 GCA_025345505.1 Todiramphus chloris collaris | reverse complement strand
CCTGCTCTGGGTGACCCTGCTGGATGGAGCAGGGGGGTGGCACCAGAGCATCTCCAGAGGGCCCTGCCCACCCCATCATGCTGGGGTTCCCATGTAGGATAGATTGGCACAAAAGCTTTAATGCTCTGGTCATGTCTCCAGCTTTGTGAAGAGTCTTCTGTGGATGGCCAGAGTTCATTGCTCTCATCTCCTGTTGCCATGACCAACGATGAGAGGGTCTCGGTGTGGCTGCCAAACACCAGTGTCACTGCATTGGGAAAGGGGGTGAACTTGAGCAGGAAGCATCAGCCTAAACCCATCTGTTGTAACCAGATTCTTCAACTGTTAGTAATATTTTGTTTACTGCCAGGGAGAATTTTGGGGATTTGTTTCTCTCGCTCGATCCCGGTTTTATCTCTGAGTAAAGGCTACGCAGCCAGTTTCATTGTCCCAGTTTCAGTTTCCCGTTGCTAGAGCTGGGACACCAGGCTCGAGAACCAGCTGCCATTTTATGGATGTTAAAACCACAAACAAAACCGAGTTGGCCACAGGTCACACCGTGCCCTGGGGAGCTCTGGCTGTGCTGCCGGGGCAAGAGGAGCAGTTTGGTCACTCTGGGTCAGAGTGGGGACACGAAGCCCTCCGGGGCTCAGCTGCTGGACTTTTCCTTGCTGAGGCTGTAGGGCTTTTGACCACTGAATGCTCTCATTATGTGAAACCAGAGGTGGAGAGGCTGCAAGTGCCTTGGGGCAGGGACAGTCTGGCTACTGGGAATGTAGAGTCATGGACTGGTTTGGGTTGGGAGGGATCTATCAGGCCATCCGGTCCAACCGCCCTGCAGGGAGCAGGGCCATCTGCAACTAGAGCAGGGTGCTCAGAGCCCCGGCCAACCTCCCCTGCAATGGTGCCAGGGATGGGGCAGCCACCACCTCTCGGGGCAGCCTGGGCCAGGCCCTCCCCACCCTCAGCACCAACAATTTCTCCTTCTCTCCAGGCTGAATCTCCCTCTTGGAGTTTAACCCATCCCCTCTTGTCCTGTCCCAACAGGCCCTGCTCAAAAGTCCCTCCCCATCTTTCTGACAGGCCCCTTCAAGCCCTGCAAGGCCCCCAGAAGGTCTCCCCTTGGGGAGCCTTCTCCTCTGCAGGCTGAACCCCCCAGCTCTCTGGGTATCTTGTGGATACCCAAAGCCTGTCCATCCCTCCCTGTCTTCAGGGGGAGGCAGGGAGGGTCGGGTGGGGTGGCAGCGTTGCTGGGCCGGGTTGGTGGTGGGGAGCAGCAGCAGTGTGTGAGGGGCTTGCATCCCCAGGAGCCAAGGCCTTCCTCTCGCCCAGGTTCAGTTGGTTTTAGCTCAGGGCTCGGGAGCACCTTGCGTTGCCTGGCAGGGAGCAGCCCGCCGAGCTGGCAGCCGCCGCCGCCTCGTCACCGAGCTTTGGGTGGTGTTGCGCGTTGTTTGCGTGTCTTTCTGACCAGGTTTTGATCAGGGCAATGCAGCAGGAAGTTGTTTTGGGGTGGAGAGACCCGGCGTCTCTGTCTCTGTGGATTTGTCAGGTGTCTTGTGCTGTGGGCGGCTGTAGGAAGTGGAGCAGAAAGCTCCTCGGGCGGCTTTAACTCTTCTGTGTGCAGCACCTTCCTGCGCGGGCTGCCTGGCCCCAGAAGGTGCCTGGCACCCAAGAACCACAGAGGCGGGTCCGGCGGAGTCGCACCCCTTCAGAAGAGGAACTGCTCTGTCATCGGAGCTGAGGGGAGCACCAGAGAGCTTCTGCAGGTGCCCTTCACCCGGCCCCGGGCTCAGCAGCGGCTGCTGTGGGGGTCATGGCTGTGGGGTCCACTCAGCCTTGGCTCTGCGGCCGAGGGGAGCAGCCTCTGCAGGCCCCGGCCTGTGCCCGGGTCCCCCGTGGCCATTGCCAGCCGGCCCGGTGCCCACCGCTCCTCTGGGCAGCCTCAGGGACAGCTTGGCTCCAAAATGGTGCTCACGGTGCTCTTTAGAGGGGGAAAACACTTATGCCCTCCTTGTAGGGACCTGACCCTAATGTTTCGTCATTGGGTGATTTAGGAACCTGCAGTTGTGCATCTAGAGCTTTGGGAACTGAGGCGTGTGCCTGCTAATTGAGACCTGGAAAAGCCTGTCCAGAGTGACGTGCAAGATGCCCTGGGCAGGCTGCTGGGGAGTACTGGGTGTGCCGGGAGTCACAGAATCACAGGATGGGTGGGAAGGGACCTCGCAAGGACATCTGGTCCAACCCCCTGCAGGGAGCAGGGCCATCTGCAACTAGAGCAGGGTGCTCAGAGCCCCGGCCAACCTCCCCTGCAGTGGTGCCAGGGATGGGGCAGCCACCAGCTCTCGGGGCAGCCTGGGCCAGGCTCTCCCCACCCTCAGCACCAACAATTTCTCCTTCTCTCCAGTCTGAATCTGTCTCTTTTGGTTTAAAGCCCCCTGTCCCTCAGCACCACAGCTCCACGGGGAGCTTGCAAACCCCTCCAGGGATCATGGGGACTCCACCACTGCCCTGGGCAGCCTGGCACAGCCCTGGACAACCCTGCAGGGACAGGGGGGAAGAAATTGTTCCTCTTGTCCAACCTAAACCTGCCCTGGGGCAACTGGAGGCTGGTTCTTCTTGTCCTGGGGCTTGTTCCTTGGGAGCAGAGCCTGCTCCCCCTGGCTCC
Source organism: Todiramphus chloris collaris (assembly GCA_025345505.1). Lineage (NCBI taxonomy): Eukaryota > Metazoa > Chordata > Aves > Coraciiformes > Alcedinidae > Todiramphus > Todiramphus chloris. Next base: position 313,584 of record JANVCC010000130.1, on the reverse strand, counting down.
AGCCTCCTGTCAGGAGCTGTCAGAGCCAGAAGGTCTCCCCTCAGCCTCCTTCTCTCCAGGCTGAACAAGCCCAGGGCCCTCAGCCGCTCCTCAGCACCCTTGTGCTCCAGCCCCTTCCCCAGCTCCGTTGCCCTTCTCTGGCCACGCTCCAGCCCCTCAAGGTCCTGCTGGGAATGAGTGAGGGGCCCAAAGCTGACCCCAGGATTCCAGGGGTGGCCTCCCCAGTGCCCAGTGCAGGGGGACGATCCCTGCCCTGCTCCTGCTGGCCACCCCAGTGCTGACACAGCCAGGATGCTGGTGGCCAGTGGCCACCAAGAGACATAGTGCTGGCCATACCCCAGCGTGGCTGGGTCTTGTCCCGAGGGGTGGTGGGAGCCCGGGGTGGGAGCGTTGGTTGGTGCAGCTGCTGTCATGGCCAAGCAGAGAGTGAGGCCAGTGTCCTGCGCTCGCCCTCGAACACAACATCTCTGTTCGGCAGGCAGAGCTGGAGGACAATCGTTTGGTTCAGCTTCTCCTGGAGGAGCGGCGGTGGCAGCGGGCGCCCAGCGAGGGGATGCGTCATCGGGTGTATTTAGAAGCCAGTGACTCTGCCGTTCTCCTGGGTTTCTGTGTCGCCCAGGAGCACAGGGTGGATGTGGTTGGGTTGCCCTCTGGAGTTGGTCGGCAGCTGGGCCGGTGGAGCTCCTCTGGAAAGGCAGCAGAATGGAAAGCAGGACAGACGAGCTCCTGGCTGAGATCAGTGAGCTCACATGCCTGGCTGGGAAGGAGGTCAGGCCGTGCCATCTGTGGACCAGAGATGGAGGGCTCCTGTCTGCCGTTGAGGTGAATGAGTCCATGCTGGCTTGTGCAGTAGCTGTCTGAAGGAGTGACTCCTGGAGCATCAGGGAGCTTCAACACCCCATCCAGTGATGTGTCAGCTGCTCATGGGGCTGAGACGTGAGCAAGGCTGAGGGAAGGAGGTGACACCTCACTGCTTGGACCAGCTCTTGATTGCAGACACATTGGAGGGAGGTTCTGTGCAGGATGAGTTGGTTCAGTCAACACCTGTTTGGCCCATGCTGGAGATTGAACTTGGGAACCAGAGACTATTGTGGTGAATCACAGACTGGTTTGGGTGGGAAGGGACCTTCCAAGGTCATCTGGTCCAACCTCCCTGCAGGGAGCAGGGCCATCTGCAACTAGAGCCTTTTCCTCTGCAGGCTGAACCCCCCCCAGCTCTGCCAGCCTGGCCTCCCAGCAGAGGGGTTCCAGCCCTCCCAGCATTGCTGGGGCTCCTCTGGCCCCGCTCCACCAGGTCCCTGTCTCTGCTGTGCTGAAGACCCCAGAGCTGGATGCCGATGCCTGTGTTTCAGCTTGGCTGGCAGCCCGTGTTGTGCACCATGGACATGGGTAGATGTCCCCCAGCTGACCCGGGTGCCAGCCAAGGAGAGCTTCTTTTCCTGACATTTCCTGGGGGTGTGTCAGAGAATGGATGCGTGTATTCTACAGGCCCTGCTTGTCTGCCAGGGTCTTCTGCTGGGTTGCCCAGAAGGGTTGAGTCCAAGGAACACCTTTGTTTGTAATTTTATTTACAAAGCTGTCTCCTGGAGCCACGACCCATCTCTCCTCACCCACCTCCATGCTTTGGCGCGGCCCTGAAGTGCGAGGCCCACTCGGGGAGACTCCTGCCTCTGCAGCAGTCCATGAAACGTCTCCTTCTGCTGCTGGCTGCGGACTTGACGAGTTTCTCTCAGCTGTCTTGACTCTGGTCCATGTTTTCATGTAACTTTTCACTTCCCTCTCCATCTGGCCTGGGTTCTGGCTGCCTTTGGAGCCAGCTTGGCTCCTTTCTAATCACGATCTGCATCCGCACGGCTTTAACCTCCCTGCCTGTCTTGAGCATCCCTCTGTTCTCCTGTGTGAACCCTGGCAGTGGAGGTCTCTTGAACGCCATATTAATGCAGGAGATGGGAACCACAGAATCACAGAACAGCTTGGGTTGGAACAGGACCTCCAAAGGTCAACAGAGAATGTTGAGTCTTTCTCAACACTCTCAGTTTCTAGACATAAATTAAAAAGTGTTGCATCTTGTGGAAGTTCCTCTCCGCCAAGGATGCTCGTAGTTAGTGTGTGGCTTAAAGCACTGATGCGCTGACTCGGTGCTTGCCATGTACTGTGGGCTTGGGTCTTCTCAGAAAGGAGGATTCAAGGAGCAGCTCCAACTGCTGCTGAGCTGCTTGGTCCCAGGAGCTTCACTCAAGACTGACTCTGATGCTGTGCAGACCAAAAGTGCTGGAACTTGCAGTGCCCTGGTTGAGTGTGGCGTTTGAAGGATAGCAGTGAGCATGAGGAGGAGGTGAGATGTGGACCTCTGAGAGATAAACATGAGGCCAGAATTCAGGAGTGGAATGTGATTGTGTTACTGGACAGGGCACTGAGGAGGCCGCCCCTGGAATCCTGGGGTCAGGTTTGGGCCCCTTACTCATTCCCAGCAGGACATTGAGGGGCTGGAGCGTGGCCAGAGAAGGGCAACGGAGCTGGGGAAGGGGCTGGAGCACAAGGGTGCTGAGGAGCGGCTGAGGGCCCTGGGCTTGTTCAGCCTGGAGAGAAGGAGGCTGAGGGGAGACCTTCTGGCTCTGACAGCTCCTGACAGGAGGCTGGAGCCAAGGGGATCGGGCTCTGCTCCCAAGGAACAAGGGATAGGACAAGAGGAACTGGCCTCAAGCTGCCCCAGGGCAGGTTTAGGTTGGAGATGAGGGAAAATGTCTGGTGTCTACCAGCTGGATCCCAGTAAATGCCTGCTCCAGTCAACTGGAGGCCCAGTTTACAGCTGTTCCTATGGATGACGGATTTGTTCTGGTGATGTTCTCCACCTGAGCCCATGGAGATTGTTGCTGCATGAGCACAGCCAAGCGCTGCACACCAAACAAGAAGGTGACATGTTTAATAGAGTTACTTGTGGAATCTCTCCAGCTTTCCTCTCCAGCCAGGACTGTCACCCTCAGCCTTCATCAGGGACCAGTGTCCCTGTCACTGCTCTCCCCTCTCTGGCCCCCATAACAATATGGAAGAGCATCTGCAAGGTTCTGGAGTAGCTGTTAACCCATCAGAAGCATGCGTGTGACAATTAACATCACTGTTGTTCTCCAGCCAGTCCCTTTTCTCCTGGGCACCATCACTTTTTGCAACAGCAGCTGAAGCCAAGGTTGTGGAGATCAAACGCTATGATCAATTCTCGCATGGGCCCCAAAATAGCTTCAAGGAATCACAGGTCAATAATTGTGTCAGTCAGTGGAACTGAACCTGCAGGGCTTGAGGGAGGCTTCACTTATACGTGCCTGCGTATAGAGAACCACAGCATCCTTTTGGCTGGGAGAGACCTTGGGGATTGTGGAATCCAGCCGTGTCCCCAGCACTGCCAGGGCACCGCTGACCCCTGTCCCTCAGCACCACAGCTCCTCCTCCTTGGCCGTTGTCATGCAGAAGGAGGAAGGGGCTCTGGAGGAGGAGGGAGAGTGGGAAGATGGCTCCCTGGCCTTGGATCGCTTCCCAGACGTGCTTGCTGGAAAATGTGGAGTCCCCTCCCTGGGTCCGGAAGGAGGGTCAGGGAGGTGGTGGAGCTGGTGGGCTTGTCCCAGTTTCTGCTCCAGCCTGGGCTGAGTGAGGATGGTGGGATGGGGAGCTACTAGAGCTGGTGGGCTCATCCTAGATCATGCTCCAGTCTGGACTGGGATGAGGTGGTGATGAGCCAGAGGGTCTGTTTCTAAGGGTTGCTGCAGGAGGTTTTTCTCCCTGTAAGGTTCCTCTGCTTATTTTAGACAGATTTGGTGTAATTTGGGACATTTTCCCCACTGGCAACGCTCCATTGGATGAGAATATTTCCTGTGCTGGGCCCGGGGCCCCTCCGGGGTGAGGGTCTCTTTAGAAAATGCTCAGCCACGGGGGTTTTGATCCCATCACGAGCGGAACCCTGTGCTGGCCGGGCTGCTCCGGAATCATCTCTAGGACAAGTAGTGTTCCCCGAGTCTCCTGGGCTAAGTGGAGAAAGCTGACGTAGGGAGCAGATGTCAGCGGGCGGTGAGCGGGGCTGGCACCAACTGTCCTCCTCCTGTCCCAGCTGGGAGGCTGCCGGGGGGTTTGTGTTGAATCCTGGACCCTGGCACGCCTGGGCTGTGTGGGTCCCACTGACCCCAGCTCAGCCGTAAGCTCCTCACCTTCTCACGGGGAAGCTTGTTACTGGTGCTGCACCAAAGCTGGGGGGAGTTTGAGGGGCTTTCTGCCTGCCTGGGGGGAGGGTCCCACAGCCCCTCTTGGCAGTACCAGGGCTACATGGGCTCTCTGCTGAGAGAAGAGGACAGTGAAATGCTGCAGGGGTGCTAACGTTGTTTGCTCTCTCCACTTGGGGACACTTGGAGGGTATAAATGGAGGTCTGGGAGGCTGGGCTGGGCTGTCATGTCCTGGCCACTGCTCCCGCACTCTGTGAGTCTCCAGCATCTGTAGCCCAGCTGGAGCCAGTGTCACAGAGCCCTTGGTGGCTGGCCCAGTGTGGACAGGGGGTGCCAGCGACTGGAGGCTGTGGGGCAGGGGGGTCTCCTTTGGGCTCCTTGGAAGCCAGCGGTGTGGATCTGGAGCAGTTGGGCATCCCGGGTGGTAGGCTGAGTCTGGTTGTTTCTGAAGGACGGGGCGTTGCTAAAATCTGGGAGAAGTGGCGTGGGGTTGGCACCCATAGCTCCCCCACCAGTGCTCTGTGCCTGGTGGGACTGGTGACCTACAGCCCCTCGGGGGGACCTTGCTGCTGCCCAGTAGCTCCAGGGGCAGTGGTCAAGGCTGGGCCGGGGGTTAACCCTTTGTGTGCATCCAGGCAGCACGTCGCGAGGAGCTGTTTTTCCCTTCTAAAAAACTAAGCTGAATGTGGGTGGACTAGAACCTTGATAGTGCTCTGCACACAGGCCAGAGTGTCCTTCACCAGTGGCTCAGGACATGCCTGCTCTTACTGGAAATGGGGTGGTAGCTCCTTGTCCTCAAGTGTCCGTGGTGCTTCCTGCAGCCGGGGTGCAAGGGGAGGTCAGGAGCTATTTCGTGTTTGCTTTGGCATTTCGTTACGCTCGTAGAAACCTCTGTCTGGAGGGTGGAATGGGCTTGGCGGGGAGAAATGGGTGAAAAACTCGTGTGAAAAGTCGGAAGGGATTCCTGGGAACAGAGTGGCTGAGGTGACAGGTCCTGAAGCCACCAGGGAGGTCGGTGGCCGTGAAGCGAGGTGGGAGATGTGCAACGAAGGACTGAGGTCTGGCCTTGCTGCGTGGCCACAGCATCTGCAGGTGGTGGGGGAACCATGAGGATCGACGAGGCCCTTCAGTGCTGGCAGCGGGTGTACTGGTTTTACAGCTGGGAAATGGGCTGCCCAGCAGGAGCTAGCTTGGTGTCATCTGCAGGAGCACGGAGTTCCAACAGTTGTGTAATCAGAGACTGGCTTGGGTGGGAAGGGACCCCCCAAGGTCATCTGGTCCAACCCCCTGCAGGGAGCAGGGCCATCTGCAACTAGAGCAGGGTGCTCAGAGCCCCGGGCAACCTCCCCTGCAATGGTGCCAGGGATGGGGCAGCCACCAGCTCTCGGGGCAGCCTGGGCCAGGCTCTCCCCACCCTCAGCACCAACAATTTCTCCTTCTCTCCAGTCTGAATCTCCCTCTTTTGGTTTAAACCCATCACTCCTTGGGCCATCACCTCACGCCACTTTGGAGCCCTGACCTGGTTGGACACGAGCCCTGTCAGCTGTTGAGTGTGGGTACAGAGCTCATGGTGCTATGGGGTTCTCTTTGGAGGAAGCCCTGTTTTCCTCCTGGTCTCCACCCTGAAGGACCTGGGAGATGTCCCCAACATGAGGACAGCTGGGGCATCATCTCCGAGCATCCCCTTGAGCTGCGTTAACACCGAGTCGTGTCACTGTCCCCTCACCTGACAGTGTGTTGGCTTTGTGGTTGTTCCTCCAAGCTTCCAGTTGTGATTTCAGCTGCTCTGTGGACAGGTCTTCATCATGGAATGGTTTGCATTGGAGGGGACCTTTAACAGTTGTCTAGTACAGCCCCATTCTTACTCAGCTAAGACCTGTTAGCCCTGGCCTGCCTTCCTGGCCCTCACAGGCAGCTCTGAGTGATCATGGAATTTGCATTCTTTCGGGAGATGGGAAACTTGAGGCTTGTGGAGATCACAGAATGGTTTTGATTGAAAGGAACCTTAAAGATCATCCAGTTCCAACCCCCTTGCCATGGGCAGGGACACCTTCCACTAGACCATGTCCCTCAGCACCACATGTCCATGGGGGCTTGGAAACCCCTCCAGGGATCATGGAGACTCCACCACTGCCCCGGGCAGCCTGGGACAGCCCTGGACAACCCTGCAGGGACCGGGCTTCCTCTTGTCCAACCTAAACCTGCCCTGGGGCAACTGGAGGCCAGTTCCTCTTGTTCTGTCCCTTGTTCCTTGGGAGCAGAGCCCGACCCCCCTGGCTCCAGCCTCCTGTCAGGAGCTGTCAGAGCCAGAAGGTCTCCCCTCAGCCTCCTTCTCTCCAGGCTGAACAAGCCCAGGGCCCTCAGCCGCTCCTCAGCACCCTTGTGCTCCAGCCCCTTCCCCAGCTCCGTTGCCCTTCTCTGGCCATGCTCCAGACCCTCAGTGTTCTCCTTAGAGTGTGGAAGCACCTCCATGTCCTTCTGTGGATGCAGAAGCTTAAGGCTCAAGGGGGGATGTCAGTTCCCCATCCTCGAGCTGTGGGTGATGGATGGTGTTTTCAGTTCTCGTCAGCCCATTGCTGCTCAGGGCAGGGCTGTGCAGCCCATCCCCAGAGGCCCCTGCAGGAACCGCGCTGCTTCACTTCTCTCTGGGGGAGTTACCCCCTGAGACAGGGCCTCCTCATTCACAGGGGTGCTCCTGCCAGCACGCAGGGCTGGAAGCCAGGAGGTGAGGATGACTGCCCAGGCACCTGGACCAGGCTCTCACCACCCTCAGCATCAACAATTTCTTCCTTCTCTTCTCTAAGTCTCCCTCTTTTAGTTCAAACTCCTTCCCTCTTGTCCTGTTGCAGCAGGTTTAGTGGTGCCCTGGCAGTGCTGGGCACACAGGTGGACTCCATGAGCAGAAAGATCTCTCCAGACAGCGTGATGCCACGATTCCATGATGCTGTGCCACCCTGCAGGGCTGTGAGGTCCCACAGCTTGGAGGGAAAATGCCGCTGGGTTGTGGATGTCCTGTGCGTCATCCGGGCTGCTCCGGGAGCTGGGCTGTGCCCAGTCACCGTGCCCTGGCCTCTCAGCTGGACGGGGTTTCTGGAGGGACCAGTGGGTCCCAGCTGGCACTGCTGGGCTGTGGTGGGGCAGGAGGGGCCATAGGCACAGCATGGGCTGTTTTTAGGCCTTGGATAAATGTTGGTGGCTCGGCCCTGTAATTATTGGGCCAGGGTGGCAGTGGAGCCAGCTGATAGCTCCCCTGGGAAGCAGCTGGAATTTGGAATCAGGTAAAAATAGAAGAGGTTCCTCCCCAAAACACTTTTAGCAGCTCGCCATGTGCCCGTGGAGCTGTGCGTGGGCTGGGCTGTGTGATGGCCCAGAAGGCCACCAGCATCCTGGCTGTGTCAGCACTGGGATGGCCAGCAGGAGCAGGGCAGGGATCGTCCCCCTGCACTGGGCACTGGGGAGGCCGCCCCTGGAACCCTGGGGTCAGGTTTGGGCCCCTCACTCATTCCCAGCAGGACCTTGAGGGGCTGGAGCGTGGCCAGAGAAGGGCAAGGGAGCTGGGGAAGGGGCTGGAGCACAAGGGTGGTGAGGAGAGGCTGAGGGCCCTGGGCTGGTTCAGCTGGAGGTGAGGGTGGCTGGAGAGTCCCGTGCTGGGAAGTGGGTGGGTGGAACATCAGCTCCACTTGGCAGCCCTGGCAGCTCCACTGAGCTCCTCTGGCAGCTCCGCTTGCTCCTCATCACCGAGCATCCAAGTGCAGCCTGGACGGGCTCCCCAGACTGAGGAGGAAGTGGGGTGAAAAAAGACAATTCAGGTGACGCTGCCCCTGCCGTCGCTTCCGCTTTGTCTGCTCATGCTGCTCAGCACCGGGGAAGGGCAAGGGTTGGACTTGAGGCTGGTTAGTGGCTTTCTAAATGATTCCTGCTTGTGGAGGGTGTACTTATTGAGCAGTTTTTGGTCCCCCTGCTGCTGCCCCAGCTCAGATGTGTTTTCTGCCCGGGCTGTGTATCCCGCAGCTGGTGCAGGGGTGGCAGGGAGAGCAGCTCTGCTCCGGCGTGGATCCTGGAGACCTTGGTCAGGGGAAATATGCCTTTTGCATGCTGAAAATCCCCCTTGTGGGCGGTAAATGGAGAAGAGAAACTTCTCCCTCCCCACTCCATGCTGGCTGCCGCTTTCTGCTCCACGTGGCTCTGAAACCTTCCTCCACCTTCACCATCCCCAAGGAGGGCTGGGGTCCCACAGACCTGCTCGTTGCCAGGAAAAAGGGGCTTCCCGAAGCCATCCTGCTGTCCAGTGTTACCCCACCAGCTGCTCGCTGGTGCCTGGTGTCCCACAGCCCCAGAGCTGGAGGAGCACTGGTGCTCTTGGCGTTTGGTCTTTACTCATCTGTGTCAAGAGGCACCTCGAGCTGTTCCTGTGGTGGTCTCGGTCAGGCAGAGCTGCTTCCCACAGCTGCAAACCCCCCCAAACTGACCCAAGGGGAGAGGTGGGGAGCCCCAAGTCAGGGCACGCTCCTTTCTGCCTTGAGCTGCTCTGGGGAGCTTCAGCCTGGAGACAAGGCTCCAGGGAGACTGGCTTTTGGCCTTGCAGGGCTTGAAGGGGCCTGTTAGAAAGATGACGAGGGACTTTTGAGCAGGGCCTGTTGGGACAGGACAAGGGGGGCTGGGTTAAACTCCAAGAGGGAGATTCAGACTGGAGAGAAGGAGAAATTGTTGGTGCTGAGGGTGGGGAGAGCCTGGCCCAGGCTGCCCCGAGAGGTGGTGGCTGCCCCATCCCTGGCACCACTGCAGGGGAGGTTGGCCGGGGCTCTGAGCACCCTGCTCTAGTTGCAGATGGCCCTGCTCCCTGCAGCAGAAGTGGATGAGATGACCTTGGAAGGTCCCTTCCCACCCAAGCCAGTCTATGAATCGCACATGTTCAGCCCAGTCGGGCCAGCATCACCAGTGGGATGGCATCAGCCCTGGTCAGCTTGGAGGAGGTGAAAATCATCGCAGTGTCTCTTGGTCTGGTCAGTGTGTCTCCAGAAGGGCTGCCCACCGTGTCCCTGCCCACTGTGTCCCTGCCTGCCCTGTCCCTGCTTGCAGTGTCCCTGCCCCTGCCACTCCAGAGATCTCTCCGTCTGCTCAGAGGATGCTCTGGTGCGGGAGCGGTGCCTGAGACCATCTTCAAACGCCATCTGGCAGCTGTGGGACACTGGTGACCGTGACCTGCAGTCAGGGTTGGAAAGTCCCTTGGTTGAGGACCCCGAGTCCTCTGCAGCCCCTGGGTGAGGCCTGTCCCTTGGCTGCTGTCCCAACCATTCCAGACAGCCACTTGCAGACACTGAGGGCTGGGGAGGTCCCGCTAGTGGGGGGTTCCCTCTGCAGCTCACGTGTGGGGCTGGGACCCGGCTCCGTCTTGCTCTTTGGCCAGCTGGGTTCTCCAGAAGCTTCCCCTGATGACACGGTGGCTTGGGAGCCGTGGTTTGTAGAGATTTGGGAGTTCTGCTCCAAATCTAACCAGCCTGTGAGGTGTCAGCCAGGCAGGGCTGTCCTCACTGATGCTGGGGGAGAGGAGACCAGCACAGTGTTCCCAGTAGTGGGATGGGAACCTGCGACTGTCACTGTGTCCCTCTGGGTGTGAGGCTCTCACGGAACCACAGGATGGTAGGGGCTGGAAGGCACCCCTGGAGATCACCTTCTCCAACCCCCTGCCAAGGCAGGTTCACCTGGAGAAGGTCACACAGGAACATGTCCAGGTGGGTTTGGAATGTCACCTCCATGCTTCAGGTAGAGCACACAGCAGGGACCTGCTGTTTGGAGCCAGATCCTCCCTCCAGGGAGAATAAACTCCAAAGTTCACACAAATGCGTTCAGTTGCGTGGGAGATGCTGCTCCCAGCAGCTTGCATAGCTGCCCTTCTCTCCTGGTCCCTCGGGGTCAGGAGGGCCCCCCAACACCTCCTGCAGTGGGGTGCTGGGCACTCGCAGCCCTTGGCTCTGCAGGCTGGTGCTGGCCTGAAGCGCTCGCAGGGCTGGCGTGCCGTGGGGCCGTGCTGGACCTCGAGGGGACCCGGGCTGCAGGCTGGGACCGGGGCACGGCCGGGGGGGTGGTTTGCAGGGGCTGGGGGCCCCGTGGAGGCTCTGGCGGCCGTGCCGAGCGCGCGGTGCCTCTGAGGGCTTGGCAGGGAGTGTTTCCAGGAGCGGCTGTGGGTGCAGGAGCGGCGGGCAGCTGTAAATCGCTTATCACCGTCTCCCTGCCAGGAACCCTCCGGGCCCCGCTTTCCTGGGACGAGCTCTCGGAAACAGACGGAGGGTTTTTTTGTTAATTACTTCCTCTTATGCCTTAATGTTGCTAAAGATAAACACAACTCTCCCCTTGGCATCGGCTCCAGGAACAGGAAGGCTTCGGAGAGCGGCGACGCTCTGTAGCAGAGCCTTCTGTGCCCATTCTGCATGGCTGTGCTTGGTTCCCTGGTCAGTCTCCTCTGCACCGCTCTAACCCGACGATCTGCTCCCTCCTTCTCCCAGCCTGGATCCCGGGATCTGTCCTGGCCCGTTCTGCTGGGGCATGAGGCTGAGCATCACGCACAGCATCCTGCCTGGGCACAGCCCAGCGTCCCTTGCGCACTGAAAGCAGGCAGCTGCATGGCCCCCGGCCCTGGGGGACTCCCTGGGTGATGTGCCAGGCAGGCTGGGTGCCCTGCAGGGTCTGCCAGCATGCCTGGCTCCCTCTGCACCTTGCTGGGCCTGGCGCTGCTCCAGGGGTCTGGGACCAGCTGTCCCCAGGCTGCCCGCTCTGCCCGCTTACCAGCCTGTCCACTTACCAGCCTGTCCGCTCTGCCTGCTCACCAGGCTGCCCTCTCTGCCCACTCTGCCCTCTAACCAGGCTGACCGCTCTGCCCACACTGCCTCTCACCAGGCTGCCCGCTCTGCCCACACTGCCTGCTCACCAGGCTGCCCGCTCTGCCTGCTCACCAGGCTGCCTGCTCTGCCCACTCCGCTCATTAACCAGGCTGTACACTCAGCCCACAATGCCCACTCACCAGGCTGCCTGCTCTGTGTCAGAGCTGTGTCAGAGCTGTGTCAGTGCTGTGTCAGTGCTGTGTCAGAGCTGTGTCAGTGCTGTGTCAGAGCTGTGTCAGAGCT
>JANVCC010000130.1:257128-268059 GCA_025345505.1 Todiramphus chloris collaris | reverse complement strand
TGGGGGGAGGTCCTGCTGCCTTGGGGGGATGTCCTGGTGCTGTGGGGAGATGTCCTGGTGCCATGGGGGATGTCCTGGTGCTGTGGGGGATGTCCTGGTGCTGTGGGGGGAGGTCCTGGTGCCATGGGGGATGTCCTGGTGCTGTGGGGGGAGGTCCTGGTGCCATGGGGGGCTGTCAGGTCCTCTCCACAATCTGCACAAACCTGAACTTCCTTCTCGACATCCCCGTAGCCAAAGCTGCTGCGGCCCAACCTGCTGGTGGGTGAGGAGTGTGTGATGGAGGGGCTGCGCGTGTACCTCATACCTGATGGGCGGGAGGAAGCGGCCGGAGGGAATATCGGTGGCCCGCCTCTGCTCCCCGCGGAAGGAGCCATCTTCCTCACCACCTACCGCATCATCTTCAAAGGCACTCCCACCGACCCCCTGGGTAAGGGCCTGGTGTGACCCACCTCTTCTGTCTCCAGGGGATGGTTGTGCCTGGGGAGGAGGTGGCCGGTAGCTCTCCTGGAGCAGTGGCTGCAGCTCACCCTGCTGCAGGAGATGCTGCAGGGATGGGGACTCCAGCCCTGCCCTGGGCAGCCTGGGCCAGGCCTGGACAGCCCTGCAGGGGGGGTTAGAAATTGTTCCAAATAAGGAGAAATTTCTCCTGACAGGGCCTCGGGTGGCTGCCTTGGGTGAGGGACCAGCCAGCACTGGGTCTGCCTGGAGGTTGCTGCAACCACCACAAGCTTGGTGGTCACTCACAGTACTATGGAAGGGGGTGGTTGCTTTTGCTGTCCACCTTTAGTAGATGATAAGTCACTCATGCCCACCCTAGGTGTGGTCTACAAGTCACCATGGGTGGCTGCAGTAGGTCGAGTCTCTTTCTGGCTGCTCTGTCCTACGGGGCTCTCCATGGTGACGGCCACCGAGGGTGGCCCCGTGTGGACTGTGCTGAGGCAGCGGGCTGTGGCTAACCCCTTCCCACGCTTGTGCCCAGTGGGTGAGCAGGTGGTGATCCGGTCCTTCCCCATCGCCTCGCTGACCCAAGAGAGGAAGATCAACATCCAGGCCCCAGTGGATCAGTTACCCCAGGAGGCCCTGCAGCTCCGCTCCTGCACATTCCAGGTGAGACCTCCTGGGGCTGGGGGCTGCTCCTTTGTGTTGCACTGAGGAACACGTTGCTGGTGAGACCCATCAGGAACCTGGCCGTGGCTGGCACCAACCCTTGGGACAAGGCACTCACTGCCTGGGCTGATGTTGCTTGGGGGTAGTTTTCCTGAGGGGACCAAAGACAACCTCTGTAGTGGGTGAAAGTGCAGCTGAGGGGACAGAGCTGGAGGCCTCTGGCAGAGGAAGGAGAAGGCTGTGGTCCACAAAGTCATGGAGTGGTTTGGGTGGGAAGGGACCTTTCAAGGTCATCCAGTCCAACCCCCTGCAGGGAGCAGGCCCATCTGCAACTAGAGCAGGGTGCTCAGAGCCCTGGCCAACCTCCCCTGCAATGGTGCCAGGGATGGGGCAGCCACCACCTCTCGGGGCAGCCTGGGCCAGGCTCTCCCCACCCTCAGCACCAACAATTTCTCCTTCTCTCCAGTCTGAATCTCCCTCTTGGAGTTTAACCCATCCCCCCTTGTCCTGTCCCAACAGCCCCTGCTCACAAGTCCCTCCCCATCTTTCCGACAGGCCCCTTCAAGCCCTGCAAGGCCCCCAGAAGGTCTCCCCTTGGGGAGCCTTCTCCTCTGCAGGCTGAACACCCCAAACCCTCTCAGCCTGGCCTCACAGGGGAGGTGCTCCAGTTGTAGTCCTGTTGTCCACAGGAGCAGCTTCTCCACTGCTCTTTCCAACTATGCCAGTGGCTGCTGGAGCCCTGAGAAGGTGGGAGATATCCCCACACAGCCCCCCTGGGAGGTGGTTCTGCAAAACCTTGTAGCAGATTTTGGAAGAGGGAGGTAGAGCAGAGAGAGATGTCCCAGTGCGAGCAGTTACTCAGCATGTTACACCTTTGAGAGAGCAGTGGAGGTGGAGCAATGCTGGGAGGAGCTCTGAGCTCTGCCCCATGCTGTGGGAAGGGCCCTTCCCCAGCCCTTCAGCCTCTGCTCTCTTCTGCAGGTGCTGAGGATCGCCTTCGATGAGGAGGTGGCTTCAGACAGTGCTGAGATCTTCAGGAAGCACCTGCACAAGCTGCGCTACCCCCAGCATGTCCGTGGCACCTTCGCCTTCACCGTGGGCCTGTCCCCCAAGCAAGCCATGCAGCCCAAGGCCAAGGAAAAGAACCCCTCGCTCAGGTACCCACACCACGGGGACAGCAGTACATGGGGTGCATGTGACCCTTTTGGGTGCTGTGGGGCTTCTCCTCTCCCTCCTCCAGTCCACCCAGCAGAGCCGCTGAGCTGGAGTAACTCAAGAAAAGCCAGGGCACAGACTCCTGAGCAGGAGATCCAGGTCCCTGAGTCTGCTTTGCTCAGACCTCTCCTTGCACAGGATCTCCATTTGGCTTTGAGGTGGGACACGTTCAGTCTTGGGCCCCTCACTCATTCCCAGCAGGACATTGAGGGGCTGGAGCGTGGCCAGAGAAGGGCAACGGAGCTGGGGAAGGGGCTGGAGCACAAGGGTGCTGAGGAGCGGCTGAGGGCCCTAGGCTTGTTCAGCCTGGAGAGAAGGAGGCTGAGGGGAGACCTTCTGGCTCTGACAGCTCCTGACAGGAGGCTGGAGCCAGGGGTGTCAGGCTCTGCTCCCAAGGAACAAGGGACAGGCCAAGAGGAACTGGCCTCCAGTTGCCCCAGGGCAGGTTTAGGTTGGACAAGAGAAACAATTTCTTCCCCCCCTGTCCCTGCAGGGCTGTCCAGGGCTGTCCCAGGCTGCCCAGGGCAGTGGTGGAGTCCCCGTGATCCCTGGAGGGGTTTCCAAGCCCCCCGTGGAGCTGTGGTCCTGAGGGCCAAGGGGAAATAGTTTTAAACTAAAGGAGGGAGATTCAGACTGAAGAGAAGGAGAAATTGTTGGTGCTGAGGGTGGTGAGAGCCTGGCCCAGGCTGCCCCGAGAGGTGGTGGCTGCCCCATCCCTGGCACCATTGCAGGGGAGGTTGGCCAGGGCTCTGAGCACCCTGCTCTAGTTGCAGATGGCCCTGCTCCCTGCAGGGGGGTTTGGACGAGTTGACCTTGAAAGTTCTCTTCGCACCCAAACCAGTCTGTAATTCTATGGCTCTGTGGTTTAGTGGTGCCCTGGCAGTGCTGGGGGAACAGTTGGACTCAGTGATCTCGGAGGTCTCTCCAACCAGAATGATTCTGTCATTCCATGGCTCTCTGCCACATGTCCGCAATGGTCTCCCAGCTCCACCAGTCAGACTCAGGAAGTGGGGTCTTTCCTTCAGCAGTGTTCCTTGCCCCATTGCCCAGGCCAAAACGTCTGGAGTCCTGAGGAGACACCTCCCAGAGAGGTTCCTGCAGCACCAGTGGATGGGGAGTGGAGAAGCTCTGCACGGGGGCTTCCCTGCAGCCAGACCCTGCTCCTGCGCTCGGGCTCTGGGTGAAGCGACGCTGGGCTCTGGTCACTGCTGTGCCCGCGCTTGGTGTGTCCTGGAGTCTAAAGCTTCTGTCCCCTGTGTGTTTGTGACTCAGCTCCCAGCAGGTGACCGATATCTTCCAGGGCCTGACAGTGGGGGTCATGTCCCTCGGGCACCTTGGCCATTCAACCACGTAAGATGCCTTCACCCTGGGCTGGGGCTCGCGAGGTGGCATTGGCTCAGGCTGTGGCCTTCACTGCTCCCAGGGTTCCTTCTCACCTGCTCTGCATGTGACTTGGGCTGGGGGCTTGTCTCTTGGGGCCTTCTACCCTTTTCTGGGCTGCTGGTCTGAACTTCAGGTTTGGAGTGTGCTCTCACCACTGCAGCACCATGGCCTCCGGTCGCTCATCCCAGTGCTCCGTGGCACGCTGCTGGATCCCAGGGCGTGCTGAGGGAGCTCTTCCCGTGCCACTAACCCCCAGGGACCTCTCGAGCTGCCGGGCCAGCTCTGGGCCTGGGCAGAGCCTCACAAGACTGGCTGAGCTCGCAGGATGTGCTTTGGCAGTCCCTCCGAGTCTGCGTCCCGTGCCCCATGCTATCTGCAGATCTTCCTCCCATTCCTCACCTCTGTCCCCAAGCATTTGTTCCCAGAACGATGTTCTTCCTCCGTCCTGAGGCTTTTCCCCTTCTTGGTGACCACAGGGAGCAGTTGGATGTCCTCACTGCCCACTTTGCACAGCCAAACCGGGCACCTCCTGGTCTCACTTTGGCCCCTGCCCTGACAACTTCTGAGTTTCTGGGAGCCTGCCTCAGCATGGCTGTGGCCCTGGCTGAGCCCTTCCCTGGCTGGTGAATGTCTCACATCTCCTGTATTTGTGCCCCGTGGAGCCCAGGGGCTCACTGAGGTGGTGACGAGCGCGAGGTCCTGGCTGTGGACGGACGTTCCTGCCTTTAGGAACCGCTGCCTTCGGGAGCTGCGTCGAGCAGAGCCTCTTCTGGCCACGCAGGGTTCTGGAAGGTCTCCTGCTTTCCCTGAGCTGCCTGTCCTGAGCCCGGTGGCTCTGTCCCTGTCCCTCAGTGACATCCAGCAGGTCACCTTCTGTCCCTCTGCCCAGGGAGGAGCAGCCCTGTGTCCAGGCTAGGCTGGCTGTGGTGGATCCCCTGGCCCCTGCCCTGAGCTGGAGCCCACCACCTCCTCTGGGGACGAGCCGGGTCACTGCTGGGGAGCTCTGGTGCAGAGGTGGTGTCCTTAGAGCCTGGGACAAGGCTGGAGTCCCCTCAGATCAGGAGGCTGGGGCTCTTGTCCAGCCTCCCCAGGCACCCAGGACCCCTTGGGGAAGGGAAATGCTGTAGGCTCTGTCTCAGTGCCCTCCTGCAGCTGAGGAACCATCAGGTGACATCTCCCCTCCTGTGGTGACAGTGACTTTGACCCCGTGCCAGTAGCCGGTGGTGAGGGACGCTCCTGTCTCTGCTTTGCTCTCGGTGTGACAGTGTGGGTGTCTCTAATCCTCTGGGGGCTTCCCTCCTGGCCGGGCCGGGCTGTGGTCACACCCGTGCGGGAGGTGGGACCAACCGGCCTCAACCTCGGCTCCGCTTCCAGGACGCTTTCCAAAAACCTGGTGAAAAACGCCAAGAAAACCATCGGCCGCCAGTACGTGATGCGGAAGAAATACGCGCAGCCCCCGTGGGAGCAGCGGAGCAGCCAGAACTTCCCCGAGGACAACGAAGACGAGATCTCAGGTTGGGAGCACCCTGGGCCAGCCTGGGAGGCCGTGGGGAGCAGGATGGTGGCTGAGCAGGAGCATCTTCCAGCTGGGAGAGGTCCCAGACGGAGCAGGAGCATCTCCCAGCTGGGAGAGGTCCCGGCTGTCACTCTGCAGCGGGAGCTTCCTGGGCCCATGGAGATGCTGTGGCTGCCTCACCCAGTTCTTGATGCTCAACCAGCTCCTGTCTGCTGGGGGTGGCCACTTTGGAGTTCTTTGGTCTGTGGCCTCAGCTCCTCGGGTGGAAAGTGACAGGTTTAAGCAGCAGCGGGGCAGGTCAGGTTAGACATGGGAAGAGCTTGGGAGGAGTGAAAGGGACTGGAGTCCTCTGCATGGTGGGTCACAGGCTGCCCCGGTGGGAAGGCCTCCCAGGGAGGATATGGTGGGTGGGATTCAGAGTTCCACTGTGGGGAATGGTGTCTGCAGGGACCAGTCCCTCCTGCTGCGTGTGGGGCTGGTCCAGCAGACTGGACATGGCTGATTTGGGATCTTCTGTTCACCAGAATACTTTGGGTTCTGCTCCTTTTGTTCGCTCCCCAGTTCATTTGCAGCCCTTTTCAGCTCAAGGTGTGCTACCAGCATTGTGAGCCTCCACCGTGTCTGTCCTTTATTAGCAATCACCCCAGCTGCCTTCAGGCCCAGAAGAGATGCCTTTGAGATTCGTTGTTGTCCTCCAGTTCTGGCGTTAGGAGAGGCCTTAGGAGAGCTGCTCCTGAGGGTCATGTCCACTTGACAGTGGTTTTGCCTGGCTGGAGACAAGGTCTCGCCCACGTTGTCCCCCTCTTGCAGGAGGTTGCTGTCCTCTGAGGGAGGAGGTGGGGCCAGTGAGATGGAGCAGCTCTGGACAGATCTGTGTTGGGCTGTTCCTCATCTCTCGTGGCATCCAGCGATGTGAAAGCACCATAGAAATCTGCTGTAAGGGCATTTCCCAGGCAGCTGACTCCTCTTGATCCTTTTCACCCCTCCAGTAAAGGCTCCTGCCTCACAGCCCAGCACCCAGCCCTGTGGATGGGGCAGCTGAGCTCTCCCGCTTCAGGTGAAGGTGGTGGGAGGGAGCTCCTGCCCTGCCCTGTCTCTGTTGGTGTGGAGATGCCTCCAGCCCAGCCTGGCCACCTCCTCCAGCTGACCGTAGGATGCAGCGTCTGTGCCAAGTGTGGACCCAGAGTCCCCTTTGTCTCCACAGTGTCTGATGACATGGACAGAAGCACTTTGACCCCCACCACCACCATCAGACCTTCGGACAAGATGACCATCAACCACCTGGTCGAGCGAGCCTGCTGCCGTGACTACCAGCGCATGGGGCTGGGCACCCTCAGCAGCAGCCTCACCCGCTCCAAGAACGAGCCCTTCCGCATCTCCACCGTCAACCGCATGTACGCCATTTGCCGGAGGTGAGCCTCGCGGGGCGAGGGGGGCTGCTGGGGGGTGGGAGGCTCTGCAGAGGGGTCTGGCCAGGCTGGAATGATGGGCTGAGGCCAATGGGATCAAGTTCAATGAGGCCAAGGGCTGGGTCCTGCCCTTGGGTCCCACCAACCCCCAGGCTGGGGCAGAGCGGCTGGAAAGTGCCCGGCGGGAAAGGCCCTGGGGGGGTTGGTGGACAGGCGGCTGGAGATGAACCAGAGAGTGCCCAGGGGGACAAGGAGCCACCAGCATCCTGGCTGTGTCAGCACTGGGGTGGCCAGCAGGAGCAGGGCAGGGATCGTCCCCCTGCACTGGGCACTGGGGAGGCCGCCCCTGGAATCCTTGGGTCAGGTTTGGGCCCCTCACTCATTCCCAGCAGGACCTTGAGGGGCTGGAGTGTGGCCAGAGAAGGGCAACGGAGCTGGGGAAGGGGCTGGAGCACAAGGGTGGTGAGGAGCAGCTGAGGGCCCTGGGCTTGTTCAGCCTGGAGAGAAGGAGGCTGAGGGGAGACCTTCTGGCTCTGACAGCTCCTGACAGGAGGCTGGAGCCATGGGGGTTGGGCTCTGCTCCCAAGGAACAAGGGACAAGACAAGAGGAACCGGCCTCCAGTTGCCCCAGGGCAGGTTTAGGTTGGACAAGAGGAACAATTTCTTCCCCCCTGTCCCTGCAGGGCTGTCCAGGGCTGTCCCAGGCTGCCCAGGGCAGTGGTGGAGTCCCCATGATCCCTGGAGGGGTTTCCAAGCCCCCCGTGGAGCTGTGGTGCTGAGGGACAGGGGTCAGTGGTGCCCTGGCAGTGCTGGGGACACGGTTGGGCTCCAGGAGCTGAAAGGGCTCTCCCAACCCAAGAGGTTCTGTGGTTCCCTGTGAGGACAGTGGGGTCTCTTCTGGTTTGCGGGAGCTGTGGGGGGATCTCGTGCTGCTCCCCCCTGGGCTCTGCAGAGCTTCTGCTCTCTCCCGCAGCTACCCCGGGCTGCTCATCGTCCCACAGAGCATCCAGGACAACACGATCCAGCGGATCTCCCGCTGCTACCGCCAGAACCGCTTCCCGGTGGTGTGCTGGCGGAACTCCCGCACGAAGGCCGTGCTGCTGCGCTCGGGGGGGCTGCACGGCAAGGGCGTCGTGGGCCTCTTCAAGTCCCAGAACGCTCCCACCCCAGGTGCCCGTCCCCTCCCCGCCGGGCTGCGGGCCCCTCCTCGGGCCTGGTGCCACCTGCGCGGCCAGTGACGCTCGCGGCTTCTCGTGCCAGGCCCGTCGCAGGCGGACTCCACCAGCCTGGAGCAGGAGAAGTACCTGCAGGCCGTCATCAACTCCATGCCCCACTTTGCCGATGCCGGCGGGCGCAACACGCTCAGCGGCTTCACCTCGGCGCACATGAGCAGCGCAGGTGAGGGGCGGCTCCTGGGCTCGCTCCCCGGCACCGCGGGGATGCCGGAGGGCTCGCAGGGCCGCTAGCCCATCTGGGCCGTCTGGTGCCTCCCAGAGCCTGGGCAGCCGGGTGAGCTGCCGTCCCCGGTCTCCCACATCAGTGAGGGTGGCAGAGCCTTCCCAGCGCGCTCTCCAGAGCTCCCAGCTCCAGCTGGGCCTCCCTGGGCGATGGTGGTGGTGGTGGTGGTGGTGGTGGTGATGGGTTTTGGGAAAGCCAGTGGGCCTGCGAGCACTGGGAGCCCCAGCCTGTGCTCGGGTCTGGGTGCTTGCTGAGGAGTGGTGGGGACGGATCCCAACAGCCGTGGTCTTGGCACCACCTGCACTGTGGTGCTGGGGACCCTCGTGGGAAGCTTTGGTAAGTCTCTCTCTGCCTCCCATCACTCTCCGAGCCCTTCCCTGCCAGGGCAGAGCTGCCCGTTGCTGCCCTGCCCAGCCCTGGTGTCATTCATCCCAACCATCCCATCCCATCCCATCATCACTGCAGAGGTGACTGGGGGCCAGAGTGGGCATGGTGGGACCCAGCCAGGGGTACCCCGCAGCCTGGGCAGGAGAGGACTCACCGAAAGCCCCTCCGAGGCCTCTCCCCTGCCAGGGGGGCCGCAGCTCACAGAGCTAAGATTGCTCCAAGCGGCGGTGGGGGTGGCCAAGGAGTGAGCTGGCCTGGGGCCAGGTCTGGAGCCGCACAGAAGGGGGCTGCCAGCGCCTGCTGATCCCTGAGCGCCGGGGCAGAGCTGCCGGAGCTCCCCGGGCACCTTCTTGCCACGGCTCCCACTGGAAGGGGCTTCCTGCAGGCTGGCTTCCCAGCCCCGCGCCCTGCCGCTTTCTGCCGCTTTCTCTCTGCGGGCCCGGCCCGGCCTGGGGGAGGCAGAGCCCGGGGACCCCCCGGGAGCAGCGCGGCCAGGCCCCGAGAGCTGACGTTTTGTTGGTGCTACAGATTTCTCCGACAAGAGGCAGCCTAAGCTGGGATCGCTCATGAAGCAGGTGATGGGAGGGAAGGACGATGGGCCCGGTACTATTGGCCGCGGAGGTGAGCAGTGCGGGTGGGCGCTGCCTCGGGGGGCCTGGCCAAGGCCCCCGCCTCAGGGCAGCTCTCGTAGAGTAGATGCTCCCCCCCACTTTGCTGCCCCCGAGCTCTGGGCCGTGGGGCAGCTGCAGGGAGGGAGGGAGGGAGGGACATGCTTCAGTCACCCCAGATCCATCTCCATCATCCCACTCATCGCTCCGGCCGCTCCGTCCCGGTGCCCCGGGTGCCTCTCCCTGCACGGGTGCCCCTCGGCCCGGTGCCCACCTGGCCCCGGTGCCCGTGCTGAGGCCACTCTCGTCCTGTGCCCCCAGGGCTCGCTCATCGAGCTCGGGTCATCACCCTGTCCACCCCAAAGTGTGTGTCGCCGAAGGGCCGCGAGACGCCCCGAGGTACGGTACCGCCGGCCGCTTAACCACCGCCCGGGCGCTAACCTGACACCCCCCACGCACTCACTCCCACCCTTCACACCACTAATGCCCCAGTAACACCCGCTAACGCCTCCACCGAGCGTATCGCTGGCTTGGGCCAGCTCACGGTAAGTACGGGACCTGTCCCCATCCCGTCCCGCAGCCTCCTGGCAGGTTTGCTTTAGGCTCCTTGGCATCTGCCGGTGCTCGGGGGGTGGCGGTGGAGGTGGTGGAGGTGGTGGAGGTGGTGGCCAGGGCCTGGCTGGCAGGGAATGGGCAGGTCCTGGCCGTGCTGCGCTTGTGCTGGTGATGGGGTCACAGGACAGGGTCAGTCTCCCTACCCACCAAGGCAGGAGATCGTACAGCACCCAGCAAGGAGAAGGAGCCAAAGCAAACCTGGTTCCCAGCACGTTCCTAGCATGTTGTCCCCGTCAGCGTGGAGCCGTTTGGCGGCGAGCTCCTCGCCCCGGCTCCGGGCCAGCCCTGCCGGGGGGCCGTGGGTGCCAGCGCAGCCCACGAACCGGCCAGGGACCCCCCTCCTGAGCGCCCACGTGTCTCGCAGGGAAGTGGGGCAGCATCCGAGCCAGCGGGCGCATGAGCAGCTACGCCCTGAACATGGAGATCGGGTCCCGCCTGGCCGGGAAGGACCTGCTGGGCGCCCAGCACAACGGCACCCCGTCGGAAGCCAGCTTCTTGCGCCAGCACCGCGCCTCGCTCTACATCATCAGCGACAAGTCGCAGCTGAAGGTGACCCCCCCAGTGCCCCGCAGCATCCCCCTCAGCGCAGAGCGGGCTGGTGGCTCTGCTCAGGGCGTCGCTGACCTTCTTCTTCCTCAGGGGGTGAAGCCGGACCCGCTGCAGCACTGGGAGGTGGTGCCCATCGAGGTGTTCGACGTCCGGCAGGTGAAGGCCAGCTTCAAGAAGCTGATGAAGGCCTGTGTGCCTGGCTGCCTCTCTAACGACTCCAACGTCACCTACTTGAAGTCCCTGGAGGAGTCTGAGTGGCTGTCCCAGGTCAGTTGGCACCCGAAGGCCAGAGGAGCCCTGGTCTGTCCCCGTGGTATGAGTCCTGGTTGTCTGTCATTCAAGGGCACATACTCCTACCTCCTGGCAAAGGCCAGGTGCCCTCCCCAGAGCATCACTGTGGCATGGAGCGGGGGACACAAGGCTGGTATGAGGAACAAGGAGAAAATGGTCCAGAGTAGTATTCTGGACATGGGCTGTGAGTGTGCAGGGGAGTGGGGCTGGGGAGGCAGGACAGGAGCTGCAGGACAGTGGGACACTGTGAGGGGTTGGTCCAGTGATGCAGCGCTGGGGGCAGTGGCTGACACCCCAGAGCTGTGCTGCTGTTCAGCGAGACCTGGGCAGGCTGGAGAGTTGGGTGGAGGGAACCTCATGAAGTTCAACCAGGGCAAGTGCAGGGTCCTGTCC
>JANVCC010000130.1:234438-254764 GCA_025345505.1 Todiramphus chloris collaris | reverse complement strand
GGTGGTGTCCCCAGGGGTGGGTCGGTGGTGTCCCCAGGGGTGGGTCACTGTCCCGTGCGCACGGCAGGACAGGGCTCTGGCAAGGGTGGTGCCGGTTGGGTTGAGCCCCTGGGATGGTGTCCGGGGAGTCTTGTCCCCTCCTGATGCCCGAATCCTCTCACAGCAGTTGCACAACCTGGAGATGGAGCTGGGGCAGGTCCCAGAGCGCTGGAAGGACACATGGGACAAGGTCAAGGCTTCCCAGCGCACGGAGGCGCGGCAGGAGGGCAGCCGGGTAGGCTGGGGGCTCTGTGATGTGTGTCAGTGCCTAGGGGGGGCTGGAGGAAGGGGTGGGGGGGGCGGTTTGTCTGTGCCCGAGGGTGCCCTGAGCAAGGCAGGGGGGGTTTGCTTCTCCGAGCTGGGGCCATCCCCCTCCTCCTCCTCACGCTGTGCCCTCTGCTCCCCACAGACCCCCAGCTCCCTGCTGATGTCCTCCGGCCTCTCCCACCACCGGCGCTCGCTGGGCGTCTACCTGCAGGAGAGCGGCGTGGGCTCGACCCTCAACCTCAGCCTGGACAGTGACACCAGCAGCACCTCCACCCCATCCAGCGGGAAGCAGGGTGGCCGCAGGAGCACCAGCACACTCTACAGCCAGTTCCAGATGTCCGAGAGCGAGAACAGGCAGGCGGGGGGGGCCGGGGGCTGCGGGGAGAGGATCCCTCTGCAGTGCATAGGGGAGAGCAGGGCCAGAGGAGCCCCAGCAATGCTGCGGGGCTGGAACCCCTCTGCTGGGAGGCCAGGCTGGGAGAGATGGGGGGGTTCAGCCTGCAGAGGAGAAGGCTCCCCAAGGGGAGACCTTCTGGGGGCCTTGCAGGCCTTGAAGGGGCCTGTCAGAAAGATGGGGAGGGACTTGTGAGCAGGGCCTGTTGGGACAGGACAAGGGGGGATGGGTTAAACTCCAAGAGGGAGATTCAGACTGGAGAGAAGGAGAAATTGTTGGTGCTGAGGGTGGGGAGAGCCTGGCC
This sequence comes from Todiramphus chloris collaris, assembly GCA_025345505.1. NCBI lineage: Eukaryota > Metazoa > Chordata > Aves > Coraciiformes > Alcedinidae > Todiramphus > Todiramphus chloris. Next base: position 253,760 of record JANVCC010000130.1, on the reverse strand, counting down.
CAGGCTGCCCCGAGAGGTGGTGGCTGCCCCATCCCTGGCACCATTGCAGGGGAGGTTGCCCGGGGCTCTGAGCACCCTGCTCTAGTTGCAGATGGCCCTGCTCCCTGCAGGGGGCTGGACCAGATGAGCTTGGGAGGTCCCTTCCAGCTCATTTGCTTCTCATCTCCACAAATGGTGGGGTGCCCCAGTCTGAACTTCAGCCTGTCTCCTTTCTGCCCTAACACGCTGCCTGGTCCGTGCAGGTCCTATGAGGGGTCACTGTACAAGAAAGGAGCCTTCATGAAACCGTGGAAGCCACGCTGGTTTGTGCTGGATAAAACCAAACATCAGGTACTGAGTGGGTGGGTGCACCCCAGGGTCTGTCTTTCCATCCCCTAGGGCTACAAAGATGACAGTGGGGGCCAGAACATCTGTCTGATGAGGAAAGGTTGAGGGAGTTGGGTTTTTTTATTCTGGAGAAGACTGAGGGGACAGCTGATCAATGCTGATCAATACTTCAGGGTGGGTGACAGGAGGATGGGGACAGACTCTGCTCAGTGGTGCCCAGCCACAGGACAAGGGGCAGCGGGCACCAACTGGAAGCCAGGAGATTCCATCTGAGCAGGAGGAGAAAGTTGTTTGGTGTGAGGGTGTGGGAGCCTGTGCCAGGCTGCCCAGAGAGGCTGTGGAGTCTCCTTGTCTGGAGAGATTCCCACCCCGGCTGGACACTGCGCTGCTGGGCCCCTGCTCTGGGTGACCCTGCTGGAAGGAGCAGGGGGGACACCAGATCAGCTCCAGAGGGCCCTGCCCACCCCACCGTGCTGGGTCTCTGTGCCCCCCCCACAGCTGCGGTACTACGACAGCCGGATGGACACGGAGTGCAAAGGTGTCATCGACCTGGCTGATGTGGAGTCCATCACCCCAGGCACCCCGACCATGGGGTCCCCCAAGACGGTGGACGAGAAAGCCTTCTTCGATGTGAGTCTGGGGCAGGGAGCTGGGCCACCCTGGCCGTGCTGCAGTGCTCGGCCCTCAGCCCTGGCAGCACCAGGCTCTGGGGGCTGAGGCCCCTCTCACCTCCTCCCTCCTCCTCTCTCCTCGCTGCAGCTGAAGACGACGAAACGAGTTTACAATTTCTGCGCCCAGGACGTGCAGTTGGCCCAGCAGTGGATCGACCGCATCCAGAGCTGCTTGTCAGACGCGTGAGACGGGCTCAGAGGAGCCGCTGGTCCAGGCACAGAGTCTCCCGGGCCCCGGCACGTGGAGCAGAGGCAGAGCCCAGGCTGGTGCCAGAGCTGGGGCTGGGACAGACTGAGGAGGAGGAGGAGGAGATGGAGATGACCTTCCTTCCCCCCTGCCACGGCTGTGCTGTGTGGGGAGCCCCCGGCAGCAGCGGGGCAGGATCAGTGCGGGACACGCCGGTAGGACGGTGCAGGGGCGGAACCCTTCGCGTTGACGTGGGCCGGGGGACCACGGCGGGGCCTGTCCTGCCACCCCCCCAACCCCCCCCAGGCCCAGCTGAGCCCTATAGTTCCCATGTTCTCTGTGCCCCGGGTGGCCCCGCTCCGGCTTTGGGGGTGTTGGCAGCTGGCTGGAGGGGCTCCAGGGGTGCTCCTCTCCCCCCACCACCCCAGGCTGCTGGGGACAGCGGGAGCTGCCACCCACCTCATCCTCTCACAGCTTTCATGTCTGCCACAGCCCCCCGCCCTGCCACCCCCGTGCCCCCCCCACAGCGGGTACCTGTCCTGAGTGAGCAGCTCCAGGTGCCAGTGACTCGCCCCAGGGCCAGGACCATCCTGCCTGGCCGGCAGCAGCGGGCAGAGGGTGCCAGCCTGGCACCGCAGCGCCTGGGCACAGCTGCCCAGGGACAGTGGTGGCTGAGGCTGCTGGTACCGGGCCCCGGAGGGGACAGGGACACGGCCGTGGCCGCTCTGGTCCCCGCTGGGCACAGGCTCTACCTCCACGGCTGTCACAGGGCTGGGGAGCACGTTCCCCGCGGGAGGTGCCAAATGCTGAAGCACTCGGGGCCCTGCCGCGGTCCCCTCTGTCCCCTCGCGTTGGGGGCACTCCCGGGACGGGGCATCCCGCTTGGCCGAGGGTTGGGACATGGCTGGGGCGCAGCGGTGCTGGCAGCTGCCCCCCGCTCTCTTTGCACAGGTCACCCCCCCTCAGCCCGCTGCCCTCTGCTCCCCACTGCCTCAGGGCTCTCCCCACCCCCAAACCCCTGCCCCCCCCTTGCTTGACCCCCTCGCTGGCAGCGGGGTCACACAGGAGCCCCCCAGGAGGGTGGGTTTGCCCTTAGCCGGGGGGGGGCCCTGTGGGTCCCACGCCCCACTGCCACCTCCCCCCCCTTGTTGCTGTCACGGTGTCAGTGCGAAGGGGGGTGAATCTCGGTACAGAAATGGATCCTGCAGCACCTCAACCCCCCCAAATCCCCCCCACCCCAAACCCTCCCCCCAGCTGGTCCGAAGGCAGCATGCGGGGGGTGTGGATGGAGGGGTTTGGCCTCACCCCACCCCAGGGTCACTTCCCCCCCCCAAAGCTCGGCCGGCTCTTCTTCCTGTCTTGTTTTTAAAGGAATACGATGTTTTATTTCAGTGCGAGCTCTTTGTACAGTCTTACACCCCGCCCCCCTGTCCTCCCCGGTGCCCCCCGCTCCCCTCTCGGCCCACGGCAGTGGTGCCCGGTAGCTGGTGGAACACCGAGGGGCTTTTGTAACTTACCCCCCCAGCAGTTGTAGATTATTGAAGTTTCTGTACATTGTGTCCAACCTACAGAGTCCTTGTATTGTATTGTGCCTAGAGGAAAAAGGTTATTATATAAAAGAGAAAACTAACGGAATTTAATAAAAAAATTAATATGACCCAGGCCCTTTTACCTCATTGCCACCAGAATCCCAGGACACGGGTCCCAAGGGGGACGGGTTGTCCCCGGCTGCGCAGGGACGGAGCCTCAGGGGGAGATGCTGTCCCAGCAGCGTGGCTGTGCCCCAGCAGGGTCTGCGCTGGCCCCCGTGTTCCCCTCATGGCCAACAAGGACCTTTGTCCTGCGTGGCCGCACTGCCCTAGCCCCTCCCCGCCCTGCTGGCACCTCTTGTTCTCCACAGGAGCCTGGTTTGATGGGGCCAGTGGCACCGTGGCTTGGCTGTGCTCGTTCAACGGCACCCGTGCCACCACAGAGTGCATCAGTCCCTGTCTTGTGGCAGAAGCTGCTGCGTCACACCTCAGGCAGCTCTAGGGAGGGTGGCCCCTCGCCCCAGCTCCGTCCCACCGTCTGTGTCCCTGCCGGGCAAACACCTGCTCCCCAAGACCAGCAGCACCTCGAGGACACCGGGCTGGGCTCTGTACCCGGCCCTGCTCTGCAGCAGGGGAGGGGAACCAGCACTGAAGAGACGCTGGAAAGCAACCCCAACCTAATGGTGCTGGTTTGCAGCTCTCCCCTGGCACTGGGCGGTGCTGGGGAGCGCTGGGCACACGGAGGGACCAGGGCAGGAGGCACCTGGTACCAAACCACATCTGGTTCCCTTTGAACAGCCGACCTAAAAGCTTTGTTAAATACAGGAGCACATTCGGTGAGGAACGGGGACTTTGTGCAGCTCTCGAAGCTGCTCCGGGCTGCGGCCACCAAGACAAAGAGCCTTGGAACAGTACAGGGCACCAGAGGAGGCCTCAGCAGCAGTGTCCCAAGAGGTCACCACGAACCAAGCTGGGAGGATCCCAACGGCCCAGCTCCACCTGGGCACTGACCCTCAACAGACCCAGCAGCAGCTTTTGCAGGGTGAGGACTTGAGGGTTTGGGCAGGAGAAGCCACAGGGCTGAGCTCTTCTTCCACTGCAGCTAAAATGAGTCGACAAAAAGGGACCAGCCCCAGGCAGAGGCAAACATCTGGAGAAGCTGCTCCTGGCCAAGGCCCCCCGGTCACAAAGTGGGGACAGTGCCAGCACCAGCCGGGGGGCCGGAGAAGCCACCGAGCAGAGGGGGCCGCAGCACGGCGGGGGCTGAGCATGTCCTGCGGGAGGGAGGAACCCACCACTGCCACGTGAATTTTGAGCTTTTATTGATAGTTGGAATTTACAGCCTAAAACTGACAACATAGAGAGATGCAGACTTCTTTTTTTTTTTTTCTTTTTTTACTCATCTACTTTCATAACTTTTTTACAAAAACAAAAACCAAAATAACCAAAAGCCACCAGCATCAGATTTACAATATAAAAGTTTTGACAGTAGAGAGACTAAAGTACATCTGGAATTACTCAGAAAAATAAACAGGGAAAAAAGGCAGTAATTTAAAATTTGTCCCTCATATATACACATAGATACACAGACATTGCTTACAAAGACCCGGTTTCAACATTTAAGGGCAGTAGGCATCATGAGAGAAAAGGCTCCCCTACGTCATTGCACTAAAGTCACGAGCCCAGGCGGCATCCCCTCGGCCACCCCTCCCCGGCTGGTTGAGGGAAAGGCCACGAGAAGCTCGAGCGGGGTTCCCACAGCCCCCCTCCCCACACGGGCCACGCTCGCCCCCCTGGGCCAGGCCCCCCCTGGCCGCTGCCAGGGCCCCGCGTTGCCGTCGGCGAGCGGTTCTTATTGCTATGCCCGGTGCCTCCAGCCCCTCCGCTGCCGCTCAGGGGCCGGCTGCTCGTTCCCGAGGCATCGGTCCTGTCCCCAACGCCGCCGCTTCGCCAGCTGGGCCACCCGGGCGCCGGAGCAGCCGGACACCCCAAGGGTGCTCAGCAGGGCCAGGGGTGGGGGGGGGTCTCTGGGGACAGGGACAGAAAGCAGGGGGACTTTCAGCGGGGCGGAGAAAAGCAGCCGCTGAAACCTGGGCTCTGTTCGGGCTCTGTTCAGGCACCGAGCGTCACGCAACTCAACGGAACATCCCATCCCCGCGGTGCCTTTCCCAGCCTGGGCATCTGCAGGATCTCCTGCTCTCAGGGGCCCAGGAAGGTCTCACCGCCCACCCCCATCTCCTCCCATCCCATCCCACCTCATCCCGTCCCATCCCAGCACAGCCCCCAGGAGCAGGGCAGGGCCCCAGGCTGGTCCCGCACGCTCCCTGGCCCGAGCTCTGCCCGCGGGGAGCTGGCTGGATGCACCCACCCGGCAGCGCTGCAGCCACCCCAGCCTCCCCGCAGTCCTGGAGACCACCACTCTTTACCAACGCCCCACTGGCCTGGTCTGGGTTTAGTTCAACCGAGCATTCTGGGTCCTTTAGCCTAAGGTGGCAACTGGTGGATTGTTCTAGGGTGGGCAGGCCTCAGAGAAGTGTTTTTTTTGCTAACAGTCAAAAAGCCAAACGCTTCCCATCGCCTCGAGTCTCAGCTGCAGCCTAAAGCCAAAAGAGCAAAGAAACCGGCGGGGGTTATGGAGAAGCAGCCCCAGAGGCTGCGGCCCAAGAGAGCACGGGCCGAGACGGGGGGGCCAAGAACGTTCGCTATCCCACCGGCCGCGCTGAAGGCGCCGAGCGCGAGGGCACGGGGGCAGCTGGGGCGGCACGGTGAGCGGGGGCCGTCAGAGCCCGAGAGGGAGGTTGGTTTGTCCGAGCAGACAGACCCTGCAGGCTAAACCGGCCTTACAACTGCAGAGGGCTGAACGGGCAGGAACCGGCGGCAGCCACCCCACGCACACGCGGCCACCACCATCTTTGGCACTGCCGAGCCGAGCTCGTGCCAGGGCCTGGGATGCGTTAAAGGAAATGGTTACAAATACCAGATCGGGGAAAAAGTCTCCTATAAAACCTTGTGTTTCAGCTGAAGCCACTTGTTTAAATTTCCTGTGCTGTCGAAGCCCGGTTTGGATACAAAAGGCGAAAAGACGGGAAAAGAGACAAAGAACAGAAGGGAAAAACCAACGACTTTCTTTCCCGGGAGCCTCGCGGAGACAAACGCCCGAGGGAACAACAGCCCCGCAAGAGCTTCGCTTTTTTCAGCCAGGACGCAGCTCCGGCTACCGAGAGAAAGGGGCGGCAGGGAGAAGAGAGAACCTCAGCTTGAACTGAGAAAACCACAAGTGACGCACTCATTCTGCCGCCTGAGCCCAGCGGGGTGAGACCCTCGCGCCGGCCACTCCCAGCACCCCCAGTCTGCCCAGTACCTGTGTTTGCAGCAGTGATGGAGCTGGCTTGGAAGGCGCACTCTTATGAATCAAGAAGTTCTACGCAAAAACCCAAAAGCTCTGAGAAAAATAGGCTCAAGGTGAATTTAGAAATATATATAAATAGCCCCTATTTACACCACCAGCTGAAGATGGAGAGCGGAGGAAGAGCCAAGATGCACAAACCCGGCCAAGCTCCGGACGCTGAACCCTGGGTCCCTGCCCTGGGCCCGCTCCCGCCTCATCCCAGCAGACACAACCGCCCTGCACCGCAAGCAAAGGGGCGACGGTGCTCCCGGGAGAACTTTCCAGAATACCTGGAGAACATTTCAGGCCCAGCAAGCGAATGGAAGGCGATTTCTCCCTTCCAGCTCTGCCCTTTAAACCACCAACAAGGCTGGAAGAAAAACCATTTTCTTCCTGGAAATCCCAATAGTTCTTTGAATCCCAAGGTCTCTCCTGTTCTCTTCCATCTCATGGTCCCCAGGCCTTGGGTTGCTCACGCCCCTCCCAGAGAAGCTCCGGCTCCCGGGGACACTGACAGTACCTACAGACAGGGTGGGGTGCTGGAGAGTTCCTCACCCACCCCCTCCAGCTCAGCCCACCCCGGGCTCCAACCACCACCTCACCCCCCTGGTCTCAGGGCGGGTTATGGACCTTCTGAGGCCTCCACGACCAAAACCCCACAGAGAAGGGGATGGTCCCACACCCTGCAGAGCAGATCCATCCCCGGGAGCTCCTGGGTGGCTCCAGCTCCACCGACACAGGGCTGGGGAGCTCCAGCCTGAGCAGGCACCAGACGCTTCCCGGCCCAGGGGCACCTTCTGGCACCTGCGTGTCCACCTCCACCACTGGCGAGGACCTGGGTGGTGGGCTAGTGCCGCTCCAGCCTCCTCACCCACCCTGGGTGCTAACACACCAGCAATTACCAGCCAGTGATGTTTGTGCTGCCGGGCTTCTCCCCAGTCGGGCACAAGCCGTGTCACACCAGTGCCACCAGCAAGGGCACGGCTCCCACCGGTGCCACCCGGTTGACAACCTACAGCCAAGCAACCCAACGGAACAGCTTCAGAGAGACGTTCACAGCTCCCCTGGACCCCTGTCGGACACGGCACCAGTGCACCTCTAGAGATGCCAGTTAGGGTGAGGGCAGCTCAGGACCTGCCCCGCAGATCCTTCCCAGGGTCCCACCAACAGGGGACGATCCCCACAGCGGGGCACGACCCAACGTGCGGCCATCACCTCAATGCAGGACGTTTCCACGTTCCCGGGTACCCTGGTGCCGTGCTGCTGCCGGACGTAGCCCCAGCTCTAGCAGGGGGAAGCTGGTCAGCAGCTGCCAGCTTTTCTCGGCGACTGTTCTGCAGGAGAATTGCTTTTTGTTCAGAAAAACAAAATTTGGACGAGGAGTTTATGATGTTTCGTAAGGGGAAAATATTTACATGCCCATATTGACAAATGAGGTTTTAATTTAAATTACGCATTAAATAATAAAATATTTACTATTAAATATTAGTTATATTTAATATATAAGCAAAAAGATGTGTAATCAATTTCTCAGGCGCTTTTAAGCAGTTTCTCTAATGCCTGGAGGACAAACGATGCACATTGTTGTAGCCGGGTATCAATAAAACCACCCGAGCAGGGCAGCATGGGCACCCAGCTGAGAGCACCTGCGCAGGGCAGGGTGGGCACCCAGCTGGCCCTCACCACTGCTGTTCCACACCCCGCCACATGAGCCCTCGGGCAGAACCTCCATCATTCTGCGGGACAAGGAGCCCATTCTCCTCCCCTGGCCCCAGCGGCAGCGCGCAGACCCTTCGTGCGGGGAGAGCGATTCCCCAGCGCCCCCAGTTCCCACCCTCTTCTGAAATACTGACAGGGAAGGTGGGGCAGCGTCTCCTGGGTCCCTTGAATTGGGGGGGAGGGAGGGGGAAGAAGGGGGGCACGGAGTGCGAAAACAAGGGGAGGAAAAAAAAAAGAGGAAAGAGAGGGGAAAGAAGAAGAAGAACAAACGGGGGCAATAGGGAAGGAGAGGGGGCAGGGTCCCCTCAGCATGGTGCGGAAGCCGTCGCTGGGTGCCCAGCAGCCTGGGGCAGTACGAGGCAGGCAAGCAGGGACAGAAGCGGCTTTGGCTGGGGTCAGACAGGTCTCAGGCACATGGAACACCAGCGGGTACCCACCATCACCAGCGGGTACCCACCATCCCCATCGGGGAGAGCACGCGGAACACCAGCGGGTACCCGCCACTGGGGAGAGCGCGGCCCTTCCCGCAGCTCGCGCTGTCCCTGCCCCTGTCTGCCAGGACTTGGCCCCGCAGCTGGGAGGAGAGGGGGCCAGAGGCTCCCACACTTCTCTCTGGAGCTGTTACTGCTGGCAGCCCTTCGGCCCCACAGACAGTTCCCCCTCCAAGGGCACTGGGCTGGCAGCTGGAGCACCAACGGGGCAAGCTCTGTGCCGGGGCGAGCTCTGCGCTGCCATCAGGGTGACAAAGCCAGCCTGACACCAGGGTCCCCGACCCCCAAAGGCCAGGTGCCCGCGGGCAACGATGCCAGGGGAAGGGGCTGGGGCGGGCCGGGCTTGTGCGTTTGTGCAGTAAAAGGGGGAGCAGGGAAGCGTGAGAAACGAGACAAAGCGGAGTTACAAAAACCCAAACCAACCCAGAGAAGGCTGCTCCCCAGCGAGGAGCCGGGTCCGGGTCGCAGAGGCACAAAGACCCAGCGAGGAGCCGGGTCCAGGTCGCAGAGGCACAAAGACCTTGTCTGGGCACGGCGTGGGCAGGCGCCGCGAGGGACAGGAGCCGTCCAGAGGTGTAGCAGGGGAATCGCAGAGCGAGCGATGCCATCCTTACAGATCAATAGGATACACGGCACGCAGACAGAAGCTACTGAAAGGAATCAAAGGAGGCCCCAGTACTTTCAACTCTCCCACCCCTTGCTTTGGAGAGGAGAGGGACAAGGGGAAGGGGGGGGAGAAAAGATGGGGAAGGAGCGGGGAGAGAAAAAACTGTTCAAAGTCTCAGGCAAAAAGAAAACATTGCTTTGAAGGTGGCATTTTCCTTCCACAGATAACGTCTCTGTTACAAACCACGTACAGGACATGAACACTGAATTTTAATGACAACTGGGTGTGTCAGTCACTAACTACTCCACTCCCCCCTAACTTCCAATGTTTTCAGGTAACATCCGTATTTCCCTGTGATCCGTATGGAACAGTCAACATCTACATCAATTTACAGCATGAGGTAATTAATGGTTTTCTTTATGTTGATTGGGAGGTGTCCCTGCCCCTGGCAGGGGGGTTGGAACTGGATGATCTTTAAGGTCCCTTCCCACTGAAACCATTCTGTGATTCTGAAAGAGTAAGAAGAACGCAGCAGTGAAGGACTTGTGTGATCAGCGCACTTTAAGGCAAGTTCAGTGCCCTCTGTTCCTCTAACCGCCACCGGCACATTTCAGAGGAGCCACGTATCCCCCAGAAGATTCTGTCCCGGCTCCTGAAGATGCCACTGAGAATAAAACCAAAGGACATGGCAGGAGAGGTGGTGATATGTGGGGAGAGCCTGGGCAGAGAGAACGTGCTGCTGGGCAAAGGATGATGTCGTCTGACCTCAGGGTGAGGGGAGAAGAGGTGATTTTCTGCATAAAGCCATGGTTCCAGATTGTCCCGGTGAGACAGTCAGGGTTTGGTGGTTAAGCTTTAGTTTGAAGACAAGGTGAGCAGGAGAAAGGTTTCAGCACAGAACGTGCCACGTGGTGAGGGGCACTGAATGTGAGACCACGGCGTGTGAAGAGCACCCAACACAAGACCCACTGAGCATGAGAAACACCCCGCTGAATGTGAAGACCACCAACGGTGAGCAGCACTGGGCATGAGGAGCACTGGATGGTGCCAGCTCAGGGCTCCTGGCTCAGGGTCCCAGAAAGACCCTCCCATCGCCTGGCCTCCAGTGCAGCAAGTCCCACTGCGGGCTCCTCGGTACCCACGTTGTAACCCAAGCCCAGGCAGCTGCAGCAGCCCAGAGCCGTGGCCACACACCCTGGGACGTGCCTAACAGTTTGGTGACGGATTTCCGTGGTCTTACAAGAAACGGCTCCCTGCTGGACACCAGCAGATGTTTGCTGTGCCCGGAGTTAATGACCCGGACCAGGAGACACTCTTGCAGCGCCTGGCAATGGCAGAAGAGAAGCTTCCTCAAAATCTACCACCAGTGGGAGATTCTCTACAGCATTTCTGGAAGGTTCTGAAAACACCCAGCCATGAACATCAAAGTTACGCGATAAAAGATTTTCAATAGTTTACATCTGACCAAGCAACCCAAGAAAAAATAGAGGGGGTTGGATCTGTTCTTTATAAAAGCCCTCAGGGAGAGAAAAAGGATTCTCCTCTCCTGATCAGCATCAACTATAAAAATACATTTTACATCTAGGCATATCTCACTTGCATTTACACTCCCTTGTGAAAGGTGGGAGGTACCAGTCGCTGGGAAACAACCTGTGTACAGAACTGAGCGGGGAGGTCAGACCGGGCACCACGATGCCCTCCTAGGAACCAGGTACGTGAGTTTGGGATGGGACGAGTTGACGCACAGGAGCCAAACAGCTCACATTCTGCATTCCAATCTGTTAGGAGCGCGTAAAACATACCCACAAATCGTGGGTCTGGGCTCACCAGAAACTTGCCCGCAGCCGGCAGTTTGCCCAGCAGCTCTCGTGGAAGGGAACCATCCCCAAAAATCACCTCCTCACCCCACACAAAACCACTCCCTATCAAGCTGGAATCTTCAGCCAGCATGAAAGCAACAGGAATCGTGTCAAGCCCTTGTGCCAAAGAATCTTAAACTTTCACTGAAGCACGTTTTGGAAGGGGTCTAATGGTCTGGGTACCTCCAAGGTGCCCATTTCTGCTCCCGAAGGCCTAGAGCAGTGATCAGCGCTGCGCGATTCCGGGGGCCCGTGCCCAGCACGGCTTAGGGTTTTCGCAAGGTGTCACGGGAAGGTGAAATTATGACTTCAAATGTCACCTGGAGCTATTTGAGAACTCGGGAATAACGGAGATGGTGTGCAGAGAGCTCCAGTGCCTAGGTCCGAGACATGATGCTCTGTTTTGACCCAGTGAACACACTGGGGCCATCTTACTGGGAAAGGATGTTTAACACTCAGCGTCTCTTTCTAAGATGGAATGAGCTATGAGGGGGGCTGGGTTGTTTTTGAGTTTGGGACAGGTTTTTTTTCTCAAGAAAAGTTTCTTGCTTTGATGGGGAAGCCAAGAATGCAGGTATCTCCTGCCCACAAAACAAAGCCAACACATTTATTAAGAAAAGGGAAGAAAATTCGCTTGCATAGAGTCAGTCTCAGCCTGTCTTATGAAGGTCAGGCCACCGGTTTCCAAAACACAGTGCCCCGTGTCCCAGCTCCCCCCGTGACTGCTGTGATCTACCCCAGCAGCTCCAGTTTGCCAATGCCCAGACTGTAAGGTGCTGGCAGGAGAAAGACGAGGTACCCACCGCGGTGGCAACTCACCCCGAACACTGACTGAATCGCAGCAAAGGCAAAAGTCCTGCCGCAGCCCGAAGCCCGCGAACCAAACGGAGTGGAGCCCCGAGAAGAAATTACCCCAGACCAAGAGGCTTCAGGACGCATGCTGCTGCACTCGCTGCCAGCACGCTCCACAGCCTCCAAAGCCCAGCTTTGAGGTTAATTCACTTTCAGAGCCCTTCCCTGCACGAGGAAGCCAAAGCCCTCGGGGTGCGGTGCTAACCACCCGGGCTGCGGGCGAGCTTACATGGCGGCTGGAGTAAGAGGCTGGAACCAAGCCCTGCCCAGCCTGCCCGGGCAGCCAGGCCAGCAGGACGAGGCCGGAAAAGGCAGCAAGGTGCAAGGTGCTGCGGGGGACTTGTGCCGGGCACAGAACCCAACGTGCCCTGCTTCAGGCCCATGAATTAGTAGCAAACCCCTGACAGCATCGTGACGCACCCGAGCGCAGCTCTTCATCTTCCTTCAGCTCTTTCCTGGGTATCAAATACGTTCGGGTATTTTTAAAGGCAAGCAATCTAAACAGAGCTGTTGGGTTGCCTCGGGACAAGGGGGTTTCTTCCGCTGGTTTGGCTGGGGGGTTTTTTTAACGGTCTGTGGTGTCCAAACCTGGGAAACCTCTCCTGAGCCCTGAAACCTGCGTCATATGGCACAACCCTTGCGGTGTTTTCCCCACTGAACACTGTCCCCTAACGCCAAGGGACTGGGATGAGAGTAAGACATTGAATTTCACTGCGGGGAGAAGCACCTAAAAACTCTTATTTTAAAGCTGGGGTTGGCCAAAGAGCGCGGAAGTGGGTTTTGGTTGCCCAGAGAGAGCTGGCAGCCAGAGATACAGACACTTTCAAAGCAGCAGAGCACGAGGCAGAACAGGATTTCAGAGACAACGGTAAAAAAAAAGGCCAACCAACAAATAAACCAAAGAAATCCTCATATGCCATTGTAAGCAGCAGGTGCTGTGCTGTCCCTTTTTTCTAACGACAGCAAAACCTAACAACAAAGCCGATTGTTTGGAATTTGCGGATGTGACCCCAGGGGAGATCACTGCTCTGGGAAGGGCAAGAGGAGGAGAAAAGCTGCTCTTTGAAGGACGAAATTGCCCGATATGCTGCTAGACGGCATCAGAAAAAGGCAAATACTACACTGCAAAAACATCAAACGGTCTCATTTATCGGGTCTAGTTCCCCTGGCGGGAGCTTCCTCTCCCAGGAAGTCGAATCAGAGCACCTGCAGGAATCTGCTGCCGCTCTCCCACCACGCCTGGCCAAGTGCTTTGGCGCGCGACGCCAAAATCCTGCGTGACGCAGGGAAACCAGGGGACTGGGCCGCACGGCAGCTTTCCCCTGCTAGTCACATCAACCTGGGGCTCTCGGGGCTCTCCCAGGATCAGCTCTGCAATGGAAGAGGGCTCAGCAGAGCAGAAGGCGAGAGGCTGGTGAAACCCCCCGGTAAATCCCGGTGAAACGCCAGAGCCGACGGTTACGGGGCTGGGCAGAAGCGCCAGGGAAGAGGCGTAAACCCCCAGCCCCAGCTGCACTGGTGGGCACAGCTCCGACCGGGCACGGGGGAGCTCAGGGGGTTCCTGGCTGGAAGGACCACGCCAAGAGCCAGTACGGCGGAGCGGGCACCGCGCGGGGAGCTACTCTAAGCTAGGCCGCTGGGAAACACTGGTTTCCATCAACGCTCACTGGGGGATTTTTGGAACAGATTTTGAGATGCCAGTAGACAACAATAAAGCCACGGAAATCTTTCTCCCTCCTTTTTTTTCCCCTTTCCTTTTGATATGTTATTTAGGAATAGCCTTTAACTTTCCTCCACCGCGCACACTGTGCCACAGCCGAAACCTCTCACTGGTAAACTGGGATGCCTGAGCCTTCTGGAACAGACGCTGAGGGGGACACTCTGGGGGTCTGCTGTTTGTGGTATTTTATTTCTGTGTTTAAAATTTATTTTACTTTCTTTTTACATTCATGAACCCCAGGGGTTTGCCCTCCTGTGCCTCTAAACCCCGGGGTTTGCCCTCCTGCGCCTCTAAACCCCGGGGTTTGCCCTCCTGCACCTCTAAACCCCGGGGTTTGCCCTCCTGCACCTCTAAACCCTAAACCTGCTGAATAAACTACAGTGACGTTCCTTGATCACTTCCCTTTAAGGGGCTTTCTCACCTAAGCTTCAACTTGAAGCCAGTGGCTCTCTTTTAGAGAGGGGTTCACCTCTTTGGGCCAGCGAGGAAATTCAAAGCCATGGACCCAGCTCCAGCCGTGCCCTGGTTTGAGGAGGGTAGGGAACCACCCGCCTGCTCCGTGAGCTGCCGTCCCTGAACCTGCTGTGAGAACCGCAGCAAGCCACGGAAACGAAGAAACCAAACCACTTGAGTTCTAATCTGCCAGCGGAACACGTGCCCCCATGGCTTGATCCTTCTGCAGCACAGGGTTTTCCAATTGCAGGCCCTACAACTGTGCTCACTCCCCCAGTTCAACAGCCAGGTGCTGAGCGCAGGAATTTGGATGCCCAGCGTGACAACAGTATCATCTGCACGGCCACATCATCCAAAGGAGAGTGTTTTTCCCACAACCCAGCCAGAGGCAAACATGCTACGGTCAAGCATTAATTAGCATCGGCTGAACTGATCACTTCTTAGCCACTAATTGTGCAGAAAAGGCCCCTCCTGTCCTGGTGTGACCGGGCTCTGCAGCAGCAGGGACAACAGCGGGATGGCTGGACGAGCTGCTGCTCCCTTGGAATCCAGAGCATCAACACCCAGCCGGGTCAAACCACTCAACCAGAGTGTTCCAGCAGAACCACTTCCCCCCAGCACAACCATTCCCCCCAGTAACGTATGCCTTGCTGGGTTTGGTCTCGTACAGCCCATGTTTGCCGATGACGTGCTATTACTGATCACCGTGCCAGACACAGATAGAAAACTCGTGCTCTGAGCATCTGCTTCACCAGGTTTCCCACAACATCCAAGGGTGTGTGTATAAATATACACAGAGTAGTGGGTATGCAGATATCTACCTACAGACACACTCGGCAGTACAGATACCCCAAGCTAAAACGGTACATCCCGCAGCGATAGGGACAGAGGCAAAATACCGCACGGGAACAAGGAAGGACAGCATGGAATCCACGGTCCGTTTTGTCTCTGTTGCTTTCTGACCCTGGATCTAAGCAAGCCAAGGCGGGGGTTAAAGGGTATAGCTGGGTTAACTCAATCCTCTGTCAGTAGCCAACCCTGGACAACAGCCCTCCCTGGAGCACAGACTCACAGGCTGAGGAGGTCAGGTCTCCAGCACCCAGTGTGCCCCAAGGTGCCACCACAAACAACTGCCACAGAGACATGGTGCTGTCATGGCATGGCACAGCATGGCATGGCCTGTGGCGAGGGCTTGGTAAGTCACCAGGTGTGGTCACCTGACCACAGAGCAGTGAGGAGGAAGGCTCAGACAGCGACCGAGACAGGGCACGGAGCCTGGCGGTGGGACCCTCCAGCCGCCAGACACCCATGGTGGCTCCGTGCAGATGGGAAGCTCAGGCTTAGAAAGAAATTCATGCAGTTTACCCCAAAAGGTCATTTGAGCCAGGCAAGGAAACCATCATCTGACCCTGGATCTGTCCTGCTCTGCCAACTCCAGCATACCAAGCCTGAGGAGCTTTCTCTAGAGCAGCTTGCTAGCTGGTGTGCAGAACAACCCAACGGGAGCGAGGAGGTACAATTCAGAGCATGAATCCCAGACAGGGAGGAATCACTCAGTCACAAAAGCAAGAGAGCTTGTGCATTTTTAAAGTCTAGTTAACTACCGGTAAAATGTCTTCTCACAAAAGTAATCGGACACGAGTCATCAGATTAGGAAGCCAAGGTAACGAGTCCCTCAGTAATTAAACTGTGGTTTTAGATCTGCATACTGGATATGCCTAAATGTATTACTACAGCTTCCATTTAAATTTACAGACCCAAAGCCAAACACTAAGGACCAACAAGCTCAGAACCCGTGCTGGAAGGCCCAGCCAAGTCCCAACGTGCTCCTGGGAGGCGGCTCAGCAGGGTGCTGCTGCCAGCAGCTCCGGATCGCTCCTCGGGGGCCCTTCCTGCTCCCCAGGCACCACTGACTGACCCGCCGGGTCCAGCTCCTCAGCCTTCCTGCCACACCAGCCAGCCCGGCGTGATGTGATGCAAGGTGACCCTTGTCCATGACGTAACCTAACACCATGATCAAAGCAGCTGAGAACGTGGCAAGCCAGCAGGATGATTAAATTGTGCCTGCTGAGGACATTTCGCCTTCATCTTGTCATCCTACGTGGACATGGTCGTAACTGGAGCACGTAACTGCAAGCACCAGGGTCAAGGACAGACTGGAAAAGACTATTGCCACTGCCTGGTATTTAATGGGACCGAAGCCCAACCACGGCCTTCAACCAGCTGCTGGAATGAGCTGTGCTGACGTTGTATTAGATGAATGTTTTTTTTCAGATTTCCTAGTATCGTTTCTGGGTGTCTAAAGAATGCCCAAAGAGAACCTGATTTGCAGAAAACCTCTAGCACCAATCCTCTGAGAATTAAGACTTGAATGTGTCTCCAATTAGGAACGCAAAGCCACTAATCACTCCTGATTGTCCTGGTCTCCAAACAGCAAGCAGAGCAACCAAAGCAGAAAGAGAAATTAAGTTGTTGGTTTTTTTTTAACCTCCCAGCACAACAGAGCTTTAAATTACTTATTTTAAACCACAAGGGGCGAGCAAAGAGACTTCCAGAACAACAGTACTGTGCCAGGAAAGCACCTGCTTACCAGGGAATTGCAGCCGAGAGAGATCCCAGCCATGTCAGCAGCACAAGAGCGGCCCCCGCAACCAGCCCAGCGCTCAGCGCTCAGCTCCGCAGCACGCGCCGGCCCCTTGTCCACCGCCCGCGCTGCAGCCTCCACCTCAGCAAAGCAAAGCCTCAGTTCTCCCCAAGAGCACAAAGGAAAACACGCGGTCACCGGGCAGGCGAGGAGGACCTCGTGCTGCGGGCACGGACACCGATCCAGCAGAACAGACCGACTCCAACAGCAGAAGCATTTTGCTCACCTCGCTCCCCACCCCACGCCTCACCTCTCACTGCAGCTCAGGAAGCTTTCACGTGCACTACATACACGTCACAGTTCAAAAGAAAGGACTGTTTAGAAGACTGAAGTCTGGCCGGGACGCCTTCGCTCCTGCCGACAGATCTGCGTGAGGTACCTGTTCATACTCGCAGGGTGAAGCCCCTCGTTACGCACAAGTGAGGATATATCTGAAAACAAGCTATTTGGCTACCTATGTGTCGAGCTTCACGCTTTTATCCCACAGTGAATGATTCCTCCAGCTCAGGTCTCGGACTAAGAAAACAAGCGGCGTTTAAGATCCGAGGGGTGGGTTTCAGCACATGGCACCCAACGACAGCGGGCCCGGCCCCGCGTCTCGACTGCGGGGGCAGAGGGTAAGCGTCGGTTGGAGCCCTCTGCTACTACTGGCCCCACGGCCCAACATCTTCCCCCATCTGATCCACGTGCGCACGCCTGGGAAGGAGCTCGGGGCAGAGGCCAGCGCTGCTCGGTGCAGCCCCGTGCCCAAAACCGGCAGGGCCTTTGTGGGAGCAGGTAATGCAGCAGACGCAGCAGGCCCCGCACTCCGGAGTCGAGCGCACACCTCCCGCCGAGCTCGCTGCCACTTCCCCACGCCATCGGTACGTGTCCCCCCCCTCCCCAAACTCCTCCGCGACCCACTACCTGGGGAGTAACAGCAGGAGTCCCATGCTGCCGCCTTTTCGCTCTCCAATGCTGTCACTAGGTACAAAGTGCAAAAGTGTTGCTGTTCCTGCATCCATTAAAAACTTTAAAAACAGAACAAAACAAACAGAAAAGGATTTCCATAATCATTTGAAAATACATTAAGTCTCCAAAAAGCCAGCCAACAGCTGGTCACCTGTTCGGGCCGTATCTGCTCTCGCTCCCGCACGGCGGCAGTCCAGCGGATCGCGATCCTCCGGGCCGGCACACAACAAGCTACCTTCTTTCTCTACTCTCCAGCCAACGGAGGACGACGACGACATCCGGGAAGCTGGGTTTTGACGGCTCGGACAGAAGAGCCCGACTGCTAACCGGCCCCAGAGCCTGCAGCCAGCCGCCCCGACTCCAGAGGAGGCAGCGCCCAGACGTCCCGCTCCCCGCCACAGCTCAACGTTACAGCGAGCGAGAGGCTCGGCCTCTGGCTGGGGACGACGTCAGCGGCTTCCCTCCCACCCCACAAAAAAAATGTTAAATCAAATCCCTCCCTGCTTCACCCCGTTTAAAGTGTTTGCATCTTTTCCTCCTATGAAATGTTTCTGATAAGGCTTTATTGCTATACAGAAGCGGTGCAAACGCTGCCCGAGGACAGCTCCATCAGGAACTTTGGTCACACGACTGCGGGACTCTTGTGCATTGTCCAAGTCCCAGCGTTAGACCTGCTACCTTTCTGAAGAGAAGCTGAATACTGTGTGCAATAACACTAAGAAAATAGGTCTGAACCCCAAATACAAAACAAAAACGAGGGAGAGAGGGAAGGGGCCAAGGAACTAAAATCGGCAGAAGGCTTGCTTGGGAAGAGCCCCATCGTTCCTGTGATGACTAACTGATCAATGCTACATTTAGACAATGCAAGTGTCTCTCAGAACAGATTGTTGGTGTTGCGCGTCTGGTCCTGAACGCCAGCTCTCTCATCAATGCAGCATTTATTAAAAAATAAAATTAAAAAGAAAAAAAAAAAAAGAAAAAGAAAAAAAAAAAAAAAAAAAAAAGACAAATTGCATCACCAGGTAGCAGCCTGGCCTGGGTCACACACGTCCCATTGCATCTGTTTCATCAAGCGGGGCCATTTAACGTGGCTTCGGCACAGGGCAAGACTTCTTCTTTCCTAAAGAGAAACCCAAAGAGCAATATTAGAGCAACAGAACCACTGGAACACGCTGGCTCCTAAAGCTGATCTTCACCCTGGCTGGAAGCTTGGACAGTATCATAGCCATCCTCACACCAGGCTTGTTTCTCCTGCCAGCTAAAATGTTACTGGCCCCAACACCAGGCAGGAGCTGCACCAGGGAGCTACGAGCACCAACAGCCCGGATGGACTGTGATGAAGCGGAGCTGAGGGGATTGGTTGTATGAAGATCAAAAGTGATGGTTAGAACTTCTTCCTCAGGCTGCATAAGGGGAGGTTTAGGTTGGACAAGAGGAACAATTTCTGCCCCCCCCCCCCCGGTCCCTGCAGGGCTGTCCAGGGCTGTCCCAGGCTGCCCAGGGCAGTGGTGGAGTCCCCATGATCCCTGGAGGGGTTTCCAAGCCCCCCATGGAGCTGTGGTGCTGAGGAACAGGGGTCAGTGGTGCCCCGGCAGTGCTGGGGACACCATTGGACTCCAGGAGCTGAAAGGGCTCTCCAACCACAACAATTCTATGATTCCTCTCACCAAAGTACCTAGCAGAAGACATTCCTGTAGGATGGTCCAGATGCCTGGGCTAATCTAAGCACCATTGTCTGAAACTCAATCTAATAGCAAATACTTGCTCCTGGAGTAGGCCAACCAAGGGAGGATGTCTGAGCTCAAGAAAAGCAAAAGCACCTTGTTTTTGATAGGAATATCTACAAATATCTAGTGGCTGGGTGTCAAGAGGATGGAGACAGACTCTGCTCAGTGGTGCCCAGCCACAGGACAAGGGGCAGCGG
>JANVCC010000130.1:165811-224499 GCA_025345505.1 Todiramphus chloris collaris | reverse complement strand
ACAAGAGAGTTAACTTCGCAACCGTGCCCTCAAGCAGCGCTCCTGCCAGGGACGTTTGAAAGTTGTTTCAAGAAGTACATCACCAAACATGGCATTTCCCACAGGAAATTCAGATCAATGTACAAGACAAAGCAGCAGGTTCAACACGCTGTAAAAAGCACCCTTCTCAAGCCTCACACACGCAGCCTGAAGTTACCCAGGAGCGAGATTCGGCAACACCGGAAGCCCTTTGGTCAGGGAACTTCTGCAAAATGACTTTTTTCTCAAGTAACTACCACAGAGAATTAGCTATGGGAAAGGAAGGTCACTAAATACACCTAGAGAAATTGGCTAAACACACCTTCTTCTGTTTAAGGTCACCAAGATTCTTCGTTGCAGTTCAAGCAGAGCTGCCATGAGGGACATTTTACTGAGCCAAGCAAGGACAAATCACTAACTTTCCTGGAGGTAAACTGCAGGGCAGCATGGGGCAGGCTGAGAAGCACCAGCAGTTGGGATGATCCTGAAGGGTCTCTAGAGGCAGGTACTGTAACATCTGGAGCTTTGCAAGGCCTTAGTGATCACAGCATCTACAGAGTCCTTGTGTAGCTCCAAGGAGTATTAAAGGTCTCCACTGTAGATTTCAGTGATGCAGGGAGGGGATAAAAGAGGCTGGAAGCTCTGTTTCTGTAGAAATTGGAATGTGGTTTGGTAGAAGTTCAGCACTTCTGAGGAAGTGCTTGTAGAACGTCATCAAGAACCACACAGTTCATGTGAAATACTCTTCAACTTTCAGTGTAATTCATTTCCATGGAATCATTAGGGGAACATGGTAAGAAATGAATATATTCACTAGTGGCCGTTGCATTTAACTGCGTCTGTTTCAGAAGGCAGACTGCTCTGAGAGACTGGGGACACCAGGCTGGGTCCATCACCATCACTGGGCAAGATGGCAAGTCATACACTGCGAGAAACCTGGCTACTGATCAGACCTGGAACAGCTGAAACCACCACTGATGTAACAGGTTCTGTCTTCCCACAGCTTCTATTTTGAGTTTTGGCTATAGTTATAGCGGTGGAAAGCTACAGGCACCTCTGAAGTGGAGGCTGCTGTTATTCAAGCACTTACTTTCTTTGCCAAAACGGAATTAGTTTCATAGAACTGCAGTGGTGAAAAAGCCACGCAGGTTCTGGAAGCCTCGTTGGAAGTGCTTGAGATACATACAATTATTTAGAAAGAATAGGTTCAAATTGACACTGCCCGGAACAGCAGTGTGGCCCATGACACCAAACCAGCCAGAGCAGAGCAAAAAACATTCCCCCCTACTAGGAAATAACTATGAGAAATGAAAAAATATGACAAAAACTAGGAAATAACTAATGAGAAGGTGCCAAGCCAGCCCGACAGTGCTGCTGTGGATCAGCCAGTCACACGTGTGGCACTAGCACTACTCTGCTCACACCATGTGCTCTGGGAGGAGAAGCACCTGGAGCACAGAGTGTGGTCCAGACACACGTGCCCATGGATTCCATCAGATGGGAGCCAAGTACGCCGAGAACTGGGACAGGAGAAGCTGCTTTTAGCACAGCTTTTCTTCCTCCTCTCATGTGATGCTGGTCTGCCTGGCTGCGCCTCCCCCATGCACACAAACCACCTCCACTGACCAAATGTCTCTTTGGATGCAGCCGCTGCAGGTGAACACGTCCCAGACCTCTCACTGGTTTCACGTGTGAAGAGTAAAGGCCACACGAGGTGAACATCAGAAATAAACCCCAGCCGCGTCGTTAACCGCTCGGTTCAGAGCTGCCTCACCAAAGGGGACCTCTGGTTAACTGCCTCCCAGGACCTCACTTGGTTCTGTGGCCCTGCTTGTTTTCTGAGCCACTGCTTTTTAGCTCCCCGTGGCTACCTGCTGGAGTGTGTACACACGCTGAGCAGCTCCTGTTGACCACCCAAAAACATCACATAACCACAGCGTTTTAAAAAGCAAATACCTGTTCCTGACTCAGCTGCATAAAATACAGGGAGACCAGCTAGTTAAATCAGACCCTACGTACCTGGAAAGAATATGGGGGAAAAGCCCAAGTATCTTGAAATTGGGTAACACTGCAGTGTGAACTAGATGCTCACTGGTTGGAAAAACAACTTCCCCTCAGACGATATGAGCAAGCTGGAGTTGAGCACGTGCACTTCCAACCAAACTGCGGCCCCAAAGCTCACAAACGAATCCCAGGACCTGCCCTACGTGTTTGTGGCACTGTGCAGTGTTCATCACGCACCGTCCACACCTCGCTGCTCTGGCAACGAGGAGTCTCCAGCTACTGCCTGCAATCTTCCCTACAAGACCACACACCCCGATTCCACAGCGGCCCTCTCACCGGCCATCACGCGAGGCTTTGCTCGACTGCTCTGTGCCGTCTGACCCGGCAACCCCGCCATGAACCCGGGCCCAGGCCCCTTGGCCAGACAGACAGACAGAGGATGCTTCCGAGACGTGGTTCAGTGGCTGAAGTGAGCCACAGATGTTTCTTAAAATAAAACCCTTATAAATATTTTCCTAAAGCAAAACAAAGGTGACCTCTTGATGCAGGAACTGTGGTGTCTGAAAGGGACGCACGAGATGTGAACCCCGCAGCGAGACATGGGGCTCGGCCCAGGGCAGACCCAGACCCCGGCCCGCATTCTCACCTGCTGAAAACAGCTTTCTCATTCTTAGCATCCACGGTCAGCTTGATGGTTTCCTGCCCCGAGCCTGTGCTGATGGTTTCCGTGACGGTATCGGCTTTATCCTCCTCCTCGTCGCTGTCGGAGCCTCCCGAGGAGCTGCTGTCAGAGGCCACCAGCGGTGCCTTCCTTGTGACGCAGACGTTCCAGACGCAAGGAGAGGCAGTGCTGACTGAGAAGAGCAAAGAACTCCTGTCGTAAAATGAACGCACCCATGGGAACAACTCGCCAGGTACGACCCCAAGTAAGGAGGGTGGAGTAAAATGGAGAGTTTACAACTACCGCAAACTTTGAGGTGATGGTTCCTGTGCAGATCCCACAGCACGCAATGTGATTTTTGCAAGTTAGGAAAAAAAACAACCCAACCAACCCCACAAATGAGTGTTCTCCACCTGCCATCCCACATCTGTCCTGAATACCAAGAGACGAGGAGACTATTTTCTCCACTTGCTGAAAGGTGGTAACTCTGAACAGAGGATTATGGCACTCCCTGGGGTCCCTACTCACTTCACTGACTCTGAGAACGTGCTGGGGTATAAATCTCTCCGGTGAGGAAAGGCTGAGAGCCCTGGGGCTGTTTAGCCTGGAGAAGAGCAGCCTGAGAGAGGATCTTATGAATGTTTACAAATCTCTGCAGGGTGGGGGTCAAGTGGAAGGGGCCAGGCTCTTGTCAGTGGTGCCCTGGGACATGACAAGGGGCAATGGTAGCATGGGGAAACACAGGAAATTCCACCTCAACATGAGGAGAAACTTCTTTGCTGTGAGGGTGATGGAGCCTGTGCCAGGCTCCCCAGAGAGGTTGTGGAGTCTCCTTCTCTGGAGACTTTCAAACCCTCCTGGATCTGTTCCTGTGTGGGCTGCCCTGGGTGACCCTGCTCTGGCAGGGGAGGTTGGACTCGATGATCCCCAGAGGTCCCGTCCAACCCCGAACACTCTGTGATTCTATGAAACAAGCAAATCTGCTGTTTGAAGTGCACAGGGGTTTCAGTTCCACACGCAAGGAAAGACTCCCACGAAGTGGCACAGAATTGCTGGCAGTCTCAGAAAGTGGTTTTCTTCCCCAAAGCTGGTACCTGCTCACACCCGCGATGTAAGGCGCACGGAAGATCCCTGCCTGGGCAGGCTGAAACCACATCCCCAGCCAAAGCCGTGCCACAGCCGGGCCGAGCTCTGCTCAGCTCACTCCTGCCCCGCTGGCAGAGCACACCTGAAAATGCAGGTGGCAGAAAAAGGTGCCCTGCTCTCCATTCAGCATCACCCCCTCCTAGTGTTATCAGTGGATACTATAGAGACCAGTTTAATTACGATGCATCAAAGCGATTTGTTAAATTTTATTTTTCCCTGGCTCAGAATGGAGGAGGGAAAGAAACCAGCCGAGTTAATCGACTGGCTTGGCACAAGTACCAACAACATAACTTACTCCAACCTTTTAAATTTTGGCAAGTAATTTTATAATCAAGCATATAGTTAAAATTGGGCGTTGGAACAGTTGACACATGAACCATCTCTGTGACTCTCACCATCCTTATCTCACATTATCCCAACAAACACAGAGGATTTCGGCATCACTCTCTCAACAGGGTGATGTCTGCCCGAGGGAGGCTGCCGGAGGGGAGCTGGCCCTCGTGGCCTCCATTTCAAAAGGCATCTGTTTTGTCGTGGAACATTCTCACTTACAGCTCTTGTCCTGGCTCTGCTTCGTGTTCCCCTCTGAACCACTGCTTGCGGTGTCGACGGGAGAGCTGCAGCGTGGACCCGATTCTGAGCTAAAGCAGGGAGGGAAAGAGCCTTGAGAATGACACAGATACAGACATCTCAGCTGTGCTTCCAAAGAGCCCCAACAGAAGAAAGCATTAGAGTTTACTCTTTCTAAATATTGGTGACTTCGAAGAAAACTTATTTATTTACTTATTTATGGTGTCCCGGCCCACGGCAGGGGGTTGGAATGAGATGAGCTTTAAGGTCCTTTCCAACCCAAACCATTCTCTGATTTTATGCTCAAGTGCAGCAGCTGTGGTATGTGAAGCACTCCTGTGCCATAAGACATGAATGCTAACACCAGTTAGAAGCGCTGGAAGCCCAAGGGAAGTATGGAGCCCTGACTACTTAGACAACAGTAAAAGAAGAAAAAAGGGGTAGCAAGAGGAAAGGGAAGAAGGTGACAGTCAGTGCAGTCTATCAAACCATACTCCAAATATCCTTTCATTCACAAGTCATCAAGAAATGGAAAGAACGCGAGCCCCTCTTACCAACAGAAAGGCTGGAAGTCTGTAAACTTTGCCCACCCTTTCTCCTCTGGCGTGGTGCTCTCTGGGGCCGCCGAGTCCCACACGCTCGACCCGACGTCCATGGCGACACAGGGCGCGGGGGGCTTGGAGCTGACGGGCTCGAACACGGCTGTCCATCCAGACCCTGGGGACACAGAGAAGCCCACTGGAGATCCTGGGAGTTTTCAGCGTCTTTGAGCATCCCAAGAATATTCCAAAGTGATCCCAGAATCAAAGAGGGACAGACCATCCCATGGTGCTCCTCTGAAATCCAGAGGGAGCCGCCTGTCCCGCGTGTCATTGACAGACAGCTTGAAAATGCCTCTTCTGATAAATACTGATGTTCTCAACAAGAGAGAAGCAGCAATTAAGGAAAATGCTGTTATGGACGTCATTGTTCTTTGAGCCAGTGATTTTCAGCTGAACTCCAAGTTCTTTTAGCTGCCTGTCAAAGGCTTTCAACTGTCCCAGCCACTAACTGTTGAATTCTGGCTGTTACAGGAGCTGATACATGGATTAAAATGGTAAAGATCACAGAAGTGATCTTGAGCAAAACTAAGAATGTAATCTGCTTTTTGCAGCCAACTCCTTGTTCATTAGAACGTGCTTTTATTCCTATAAATCACACATTTAGAAAAAAACATTTTAATTTCCTTTACTCCAGGGCTTGTGGTACAAACTGATGCGCATGCAACAAAACAGAGTAGGAGAGACCCACCGGATCTACACCCACTCAAAAATGGAACCAAAAGGTGAACCATGGGGTCTAGAAGGGGAACTGAAGTGACGTACGCTCTCCATGGGCTGCTGTTTGTGTTGGTTATGCTGGTTCTTCCTAAGGAGGACTGAAATCTGGCAGTACCGAACGGGTGCAGAGAGCTGATTGTGGGAATAAATACGTGTCACGCTTGTAGTCGCAGTACAAAGACATCAACTAGAAAAAGCAGCATTTTCAAACTGAAAATGCTTGAACCAAATGAGAAGTGAAATGTCTGGGAAAACATACTCGCCCCTTACTTGCAGCTAACTGAATCTGTTCTGCTGACAAGACTGTGCCTCTCAGGAACTGACACAGTGAGGTTTGACCTCGGCTGGACGCCCACCCCGCCGCTCTATCACCTCCCCCCCTCCGCCTCTCAGCTGGACCAGGGGGGAGAAGAAAATAAGATGAAACTCGTGGGCTAAGACAAAAGCAGTTTAATGAAGAAGGAAAGCAATGTTGTGCATGGAAGCAAAAGAAAACACAGATTTAATCTCCACTTCCCATCGGCAAGCACTGCCTGGCCCTTTGTGGGAAGCAGGGCTCCAAACACACAGTTGTTGCTCTAGGGGACAAGCCAATGTCCTCCCCCCCTGCCTTTCCTCCTTTCCCTAGCTTTTATAGTTCAGCTGATGCCATATGGTATGGAACAGCCCTTTGGTCACTTTGGGTCAGCTGTCCCAGCTGCATCCCTTCCCCTGCCTTGTCCCCCCCATTCCACTTCAGGGGGAACATTGAAAACCAGCCCTGGTGCTGCACGAGCCCTGCCCAGCAGCAGCCACAGCACCTTTCAGGGGTGTTACCAGCACCTGCCCAGATCCCAGTGCAAAGCACAGCACTGGGAGGGCTGCTGTGGGGAAAATTAACTCCAGCTCAGTCAGGCCCAATACACACAGCAATATCTGCATGGAGATCCAGGCAAACCTTGTCCCCCAGAGTCTTCCTCTGGGTGTTGTAAGAATGGGTTTGAAACGTGCAAACTGGAAAGGCAGCTGGGCAGAAAAGGCAGCTGGGCAGAGCGTGGAGTCATTTGGCAAGGGTCTGCATAAAAATCTTTTAACATCATCTAAGGAGTTAATGTCATAATCCTCCACTAGTATTTTGTTCATCAGTACCAAAAAAGCAAGAGGTATTATCATCCTTGTGCCTCTGTGCTTGTCTTAGCACAACTGAAGCACCAATCACCCTGCTCGTCTGAAGAGCCTGGGCAGGGCTGAAACATGAGTGAGATCGAGAGGTGTCAAGGTTTAGGGTCAAACACAAGGTGACAGGTGTCATTTCAGAGGGGACAATGCTGTCTGAAACTCATTACCTTCAGAGGAGTCAGAGTCTTTCTGCTCAGAAACATTATTCTTGTTGCTGTTCGCTGAGGAAGGAGGTGGCTGCTGGTGCGTTTCCTCCTCTTCCTCGGAGTCCACGCTGCCATCGTGATCTCCATTCTCAAGATCACTTTTGGATGAACTCTCTGAGGTCTGAGATGCTCCAAATCTAAAATCGCAGAGCCCAGAATTAGAAAAGGCCCCAGAGCAACCAGTTCCTGCCAGTTCCTGTGTGCCCCAGGGAGAGCCCAGGCCAGGAGCTGCCCAGTCGATGCCCAGCGCCTTTTACTGGGCCGATTTCCCCCCGAGACACAAAGCTCTGGCAGCAGGAGCAGGCACCTCTCTAGAAATTTCCACTCATTTCCACTCAGGCCTTGCTTGTCAAAACACATCTGGCAGAGCTGCAAGGGGAAACACGTCATGGTGATGTACTTGGGGCTGGAGACTGATCTGAGCAAAGCAGCGGCACACAAGGGACCGTGAGAGCAGCGTCGATCCTGTGGCTGAGCAAGACTTTACTGATGCTGGAAAATAAATGTTAAGGTCTTGGCCATTTTTCCTGCTTCATTTGAGCATATTTTCAGAGTCAGAATTACAGAAGTAACTTTATTTAATAACTGACTATATCAAAGGGATGAAAGGTGGTGCTTTGCAGTGACAGAGATGGTCCCTGGGAGGTCACTTACTCTCCTGCAAAACATGACTTTTCTTCTTTTGACGTTTTGAAGGCAATGACTCTATTACCCTCAGTCTTACAAACCTTTCAGCTTCTTCCTCCCCAAACAGGAGGAAAGGAGGAAGTTCAGCCTTCAAACTAAGGGTGGGTATTTTACTGTCTTTGATAACAGACTCAGCAATTAGGTGTTTCTGTCATTATCGCATCCTCTCAAAACCAGGATCTTTGTTTCACATTTGAGAAAAACTACCACCCCTTTTTGCAGAAGCGTCATGGAAAGTGCTCTGGTTTCTGTCAGAAAAAGGCCCCAGATCACACAAATAGCAATTAAACAGTCACTTAACTGAAACGTATGGTTTCAAAATATTGGAGGGAATTTTTAAAATATGGGTCTTTTGTTTTCACCTTACCGTGTTCTTGATTTAACTTGGGTTGCATAGGTTATCTCCTTCTCTTCCCAGATATCTTCCTCCTCCTCGTTATCATCAAACTGTTGGATCCGTTCATTGCAGCAGGCTTCAAACAGGGAAGCGTTGGGCTAAAATAATACGAAAAAGGAATCAACCTCCATTCATTCTCTGGAGACAGAAACAAGAACTTCAGTGACGAGGGAGTTCACAGGACACCATTTGCACATGACAAATACCATGAAGGTGTCTTCAGTTATTTCCGTCACATACAAAAACTGTCTACTCAGGAAAACACTGAATTAAGGTAAGCATATAAACAGCTCCTGGGAGCTGCAGCCTTAGGTGGCAGGTTCCAAAAGCAAACAAATCTTCCGTGCCTGTACACAGCTGCCCAGAGCAGCCAGGGGAGCAAAAACAACCTTACTGTACATAATGAAGTGTACAGCTTAGTATTGCCTGACCAAGCTTCAGCAAGGAGATGAGTCCAGAATTCTCTCTTTTAGCCACTCTCCAGCTTCTCCAATGATTTATGTCAAAAAACCCCAAGAAAAGTCAAGACACAGCTGGGCCCCTCACTCATTCCCAGCAGGACCTTGAGGGGCTGGAGTGTGGCTAGAGAAGGGCAACAGAGCTGGGGAAGGGGCTGGAGCACAAGGGTGGTGAGGAGCGGCTGAGGGCCCTGGGCTTGTTCAGCCTGGAGAGAAGGAAGCTGAGGGGAGACCTTCTGGCTCTGACAGCTCCTGACAGGAGGCTGGAGCCAGGGGGGTCGGGCTCTGCTCCCAAGGAACAAGGGACAGGACAAGAGGAACCGGCCTCCAGTTGCCCCAGGGCAGGTTTAGGTTGGACAAGAGGAACAATTTCTTCCCCCCTGTCCCTGCAGGGCTGTCCAGGGCTGTGCCAGGCTGCCCAGGGCAGTGGTGGAGTCCCCATGATCCCTGGAGGGGTTTCCAAGCCCCCCGTGGAGCTGTGGTGCTGAGGAACAGGGGTCAGTGGTGCCCTGGCAGTGCTGGGGATACAGGCGGACTCCAGGATTTTGAAGACCAAACAATTTTGTGATTGCAATATACAGACCCGTAAGAACCCAAAGCCCCTCTATTTTTGTTTCTTCTTGGCCTGTGTATGAAAAGCTTATCAAAGTAAAAATAAGGACAAAGGACTGACACTGCAGAGAGAGAGAGAAAGATTCCCTCAAGGTAAAGAGACCTGCCTCTGAAGATCCCCCTCCCTGAAGCTATAAACCGGAGGGTGCTCCTCTGAAGGCACACGTAACGCCCCGAGCTCCTCAACTGGACTCAGCTACAAGGGCACCTCCTCACCGACCACGAGAACACAGCACTGCTTTTCTCTTTCAAAATGCCAGCAGCTGACTCAGGCACAACCTCGCCAGAGTCTGTGCTATGAACTCAGTGTCCCCAGACACCCACTCACGCTGTCATCGTCCGCGTCGATGTTGAAGTTGATCTCGGCGATCCTGTCAAAGGGAGCGCTGCGGGGAGAGGGGAAAGGAACATCAGGAACCCAGCACTTGGCCATCCCCGGTGGATGGGTGACCACAGAGATGCCTCCCACCTTCACTCCCCGGACATTCACTCCTATGATGCGCCTGGGTCTCCTCTCCTTGAGAGGAACAATTACTTCAGCTATTCATTCTGAGGTCTGACTCAATGCCCCAGAGAACAACCTTTGGTGAGGGGTATTTTGAGGATTCATGGCAACCCCAGCACTGTCTGGCTGTTACTTTGCACCTCTCGTGGGACTATCTTCAGCTTTTTCACCTGGTCTCTCCAGCTGAACCAGCTCTTGCAGAAATAAAACAAACTCATGATTAATTAAAAAGAGAAGGAGCTGCACCCAGATGCTCTGGGATTCCAGTCCTGCCCACCCAAGAATTCCACACACCCAGAAATGGGATTTAACCCTGCATGGTGAGCACATATGCAGAAATATACCCTTAACAAGGGCCTGCAGTGACAGGACAAGGGGTGATGACTTCAAACTGGCAGAGGGGAGATTTAAATTGGAAATAAGAAGGAAATTCTTCACTCTGAGGGTGGTGACACCCTGGCACAGGTTGCCCAGGGAAGCTGTGGCTGCTCCATCCCTGAAAGTGGTCAGGACCAGGTTGGATGGGGCTCTGAGCAACCTGGGCTAGTGGGAGGTGTCCCTGCCCATGGTAGGAGTGGAACCAGATGATCTTGAAGGTCTCTTCCAACCCAAACCATTCTGGGATTCTGTGAAATATGCAAGTGGGATAATTCTGTTTTAACAGAATGACATAACTTCGGGCCACCTAAGATGCATTACCACAGCTCCAACGCTGCAAAAATCATTAAACAACCCCATTTCTGACCGAGACCTGAGAGTGTCTGTGGCATGATCAGCAGAGGGTGCTACAGGCCAAGGAACTCCCAACCCCAGCACCCTCTGGCTCAAGGCAGCCACTCTTCAGCACATCTCCTAAGTCTGGACAGTTTTTGTTGGTCGGTTTGTTTGGTTTTGATTTTATTTTGAAGACTACTGTTGAGTGTGTACAAAACAGTGCCAGGCAAGCCGCCGGGATATTGAAACCTTATTAATGCTTCTGAAATACTCAAATTCACATCTGGAATAGGTCTCAATAGCTGGAACACAGATGACAGGGAGGAGCACTCTCAGAAGAGCAGAATACTTTTGTAGCATATTCTCCTTTTCCAATGACAACCCAGAGGCAGGAAGCATGGCCCAGCTGCAGGTTTTGTTCTGCTTCATGTTCATGTGCAAAATGGACATTAGCTACAGAAAACTACCCACACCCTCACAACTTCAATACTTGCTGCTGTCTGGTAAGTTAAGAGTGCGTTTCAGTTTCTCAGAAGGTGCAGAACTAAGTAATCCATATTCAGCTAAACCCTCATTCTAGCCTGGAACTTTTTGGCCTTATTAAACTTCTGGACACCTACAACACTCAGAAAAAACAAGCTGGGAAAGGTGGACTCCAAAATCTTTCACCATGTTAGGAGATGGTTCCCAGCTATTTGGCAAACACCTTCGTGAGGTTCCTAAGACCCCAAGGATCTTATGACTCTCTACTTTGACTCATGCTTGAAAGCAGCTCTGAAGCAAACAAACTATTTGCACACAGTCGTCTCATTTAAGGGATGTCATGGCGCCCAGTAGTTGCTAAAAATAGTGTCTGAGCAGAAGCAGCAAACAGCTCCTGAATACATCAGGCCTGGAGCAGCCAGAGCTGGAGCGCTGCGGCACGCCCACAGCTTTCTGGGCCAGAAGTGTCCTGTTTCTGTCAGTATTCCAGGACAGCAGGGTCCTGCAGCTCTCTGCAGAGCAGACCCAACCTCTGCTGGCCTGTGAGTGATGGTACGTGCAGCAGGTGCTGCCCCACGCTCTGCCTGTCGCCTCGGACAGCAAAGAGTCCCCCTGATGGAGACGAAGGCTGCCGAGAGATGGAAGCGACCGGGGAAGATGGATGAGCGGGACCCATACTGGCGGGGTATCCTCCTGCAGCCCTTTTCTGCCGATAAACAGACACTAAGTGCTTACAGTTTCTGAGCCATTATGCGTGAGAGGGCTAACTGCAGTCCCAGTAATCTCCTTAGCTACAGTTTTTAAGGTGGGAAGATGAGCTGCAGTTTTAATTAGGTCACAGCAGCTCTATAAAAGCAGCAGAAATTCTGAGCGCTGGACTCAGCAGGTCGCGTAATGTTGAATTCACCCCCATCTGCCTTTAATAGCTGTTGCTCGCTCCTGCCTTGTCTACGTTTCCTTCTTAAGAGAGAAAATGGTTACATTTTCCACAGGCTTCATCAGGACACTTTTCCTTGTTTCACTGAGGACTTTATGCCACCAGAGCCTGTCTGCCTGACTGCCCAGGGTTAACTCCAGTGCTTTGCCTTCTGTGCGGTTATGGTTATTCCCTAACACGGCCGGATAATGAGTGTGTGCTTGATTCACAATGCTCCTCATCAGAATGAGGCAGCACTTTCCCTTGGTTCTACAACCGTCTCTGGAAATGAGGGTGGACTCCTATAAAAAGCAAAGGTCAGCTGTGCTCCAAGCCATTGATCTGTGTCTGTCTGGTTTAAACCAAAGGAGGTACAGAGCAAGCTTCGTCTGAAAAACGGACCCAGAAGAAGAAAGATGAGATGCAAAGAGGCTTAAATGCTACACAGAAAGCTCCTGAAGTTTTAGAAACTTACTTGATGTTATCATCTTGGTCTGCAAATTCCTCATCATTAAAGCCAAACTGATCCACAAAGTTAGCTGTCATCTGCTGGATCTGGTACTCGGAGAAGGCCTGAGGCAAAGTAACACAAAAGGAGCATTCATTAGGGTGTCCAAAGACACTCAACTCAGCGGAAAATGCCTATTCTAGGAGAGCATTAATAGCACAGAAAAGTGACACATTTGGAGACACCATCTTCCTCAAGTCCCTTTCTCAAAGCAGGACCAGAGAAACTTCTGCAAGTCCTGGAAAAGATGCTTCTCTAACCTGCTCTTAACTTCTTTCCAAGAGAGTTCTGAACTTTTCTGAGGAAACCATTTGTTGGCTTCATATTCTATCAGAACATTGCACTGGGATTTTTCATTTGCTCTCCCCAATGCAATCATGAAACTTGTCTTGCTGCAGCTTAAACCCACATGGACATCAAGAAGGTGCTTTGCACTTCCTCTGAACCCCTCTTCCTTGCAGGGGTTCTCCATGTAATCTTGGCTTCTCTTGACCGAGTGGATCAAATTCTTTCAACTTTTCTTCCTCTGTCACATTCTATCCCTCTGATCCTCCTCTCTGCTACCCTCTAGCTCATCTCTTACTAATGCAAATGACTTTTAAAGGTCGCTGCATCCAGCTGGACATTCACCAAGGAGAACAGGAAAATGATTCCATGTCTTTGAGACAACGCTCTCACCTATCACACGTTTGGTTTCCCACAGCAGGCTGGGTCTCTTCCCAGCCTGCACCCCAAGATAACTGCCCAGAAACGCTTTTGGCCCCGTTCTTGCCCACTCCTCCATGCCCCCTGCTCTGTTTATGACAAGGATTGCTTCTGCCTCCAAACACCACCTCACACTTGCTCTTACGCATTGCCTTTTTTTGTTTGTTTTCTTTTCCCAGCTCGTTCTCCTAGCTGGAGGATGACTCTGAACACTGGTGGGTAACCCCCTCCAGCACCCACTGAGTGATTCAAACACATCTGCAGCTGCACTTTGTCGTGACTCCGCTGCAGGTGTCGTGATGGACCCGGGTTCCTGTCTGAGGAGCTCCGCAGGCTCCTGTCACTGTTTCTATCAATACCTGGCACGATAACAGACAAAACAGTTTCATTTTCTCACAAACGCAATGCATTTTCCCTTTTTTAATGTGCTTTCTAAGTGTCAGCAGAGGAAAAGAAAGGCATTTGTAAAGTCAGGGTAGCCAGTTAAGAGTATTTGGACAAAAAAATAACTCTAAAGGTAAAAATGAGCTGAAAAAGGTTTAACTTGATTTCAGACTGA
This sequence comes from Todiramphus chloris collaris, assembly GCA_025345505.1. Taxonomy (NCBI): domain Eukaryota; kingdom Metazoa; phylum Chordata; class Aves; order Coraciiformes; family Alcedinidae; genus Todiramphus; species Todiramphus chloris. The sequence goes on along the minus strand of JANVCC010000130.1, from coordinate 210,873 downwards.
GATTGTTGTTTTACTCCCCACAGGTATCTTCCTGATGAATAGGTTGAATCTCACACGTTCTGCTAATGCTCTTTATGTTCTTACCGTCACAAAAGGTTGGAAGCACTTGCCTAAATATACTTGATCCTGAAAAGCAGCTTCCATGTAATTGATGGAGCTTTAGCAGAGTACCTAAGATTTTGAGGCTCCTGAGATCTTTTTTTAAGTGCAAGTGAACCCTTAATTACCTCTGTTTCTTCCCAAGTCAAGCCTTTTTGCTGCTCCTACTGCTCCCACTCACTGCTCTTTCCTGCTAGCAATTAAGTGGAGCTTTTTCAGTTTTTCACCCAAGTCTGCAGGGCCCAGCAGGAAGCAGAACCCCTCTCTCAGCTCCAGTTCTCCCCAGGCAGGTGGACATGACCTTGGTAGCTGGGAAAAACTCACAGCAGCTTGGCTACAAACTCCAGACCACCCAGCCCTCTGGGGGGGGAGAACTAGGGAAGCAGCAAGAGTGCAGTGCTTCACCAAAACATGAGATCTATCATGGACCCGGGACCCACGGGCAGTCTGAGCTAAATGTGCTCCCACCTGGAGTTTAGACCACCTAAGTAACTGCACTGGAGAAACACCAAAGTGCTGAAACACACGAAGAGTAGAGTTCTGGAAGCTGCTCTATGCTGGGGTGGATTAAGGGCGACTCAGAGAAGCAAGTTCTCCAGGAACAGTGACGAGCATGTTCCCAACTCACCTGTTGGAGAGAAAGTTCATTGGGAAAAGCACTCTCAATGTCTTCATCCTCACTGGAAGAGTGCAGATGGTGAGTGCTCACCTGAGTGAAGTACAAAAGAATAAGCACAAGGGTAAGCTAAGAAAGCTCAAATACTTTTGATCCACACAACGACCACAGACCAGACTCCTCAGAAGGCAGAAACTGTCCCAATGAGCAACACAGAAATGTGGACTAGAGCTTATCAGCATCTATCAGGGGAAGTACTTGAAGTATGGAATAGTTTTCTACAAATGCTCTGCCCTTGTAAGCCTTCATCATAAAAACAAGGAAAAGAAGAAAAAAAACCCAGCAATATTACTTTTCTTTAAGTTAAAGGAAGCCCAGAAGATAGCAGGCCTATCGGAAGCGTGCACAGCATCACTGTTCTCACCAAATCCACTGTATTCCTCCTGTTTGTTTCCGTGAGCGTCTCTTCTACGAAACTCTCCCATCTCCCTCTGCAGTCTTCAGGCAGCTCTGGAACAAAGAGGTGACCACAGCTCAGTGGGGAGAGATGACTCCGTTGTGATAGGACAAGGGGTGATGGATTCAAGCTGGAGCACAGGAAGCTCCACCTCAGCATGAGGAAGAACTCCTTTCTGGGAGGGTTACAGAGCACTGGAACAGACTCCCCAGAGGGGCTGTGAAGTCTCCTCCTCTGGAGACTTTCCAGACCTGTCTGGGTGCATTTCTGAGTGATCTGCTCTAGTTCTGTCCTGCTCTGGCAGGGGGGTTGGACTCAATCTTCAGAGGTCCCTTCCAACCCCTAACATTCTGGGATTCCGTGACTGAGCCCCAGATGGAAGCTTCTGAGCAGCCAGCCCTGCACGTGAGCTAAGGGAGGCTGCGTTAGGTAGGTGCTCTGCAAAGCCAGTTACATTTCACCTGTGATTTTCTACAAGCAGTAAGTTCTGTAGAGAAAGGAACATCTCATTAGGCCAACCAGGGAGATATTACCAGTCTTAACAATCTTGGCTCACTTGTATAATTACAGTGGGCTAAAGATACAAAACTTCTGCTACAATGTTCTGAAAACCAGCACACACGTGGTGTCCCCTTCCAGGCTCTTGCCCACCCCTGTCTGTCCCCTGGGGTGAGGATAGAGCGGGTAAGAGAGGAAGCCTTGGTGCTGAGCAAGAGCTAAACCAGCATTGTGCTACCAACACCAGTTCAGTCACAAACTGAAACACAGCACTGCCCAGCTGCTAGGACCAAAGTCATCTCCATCCCAGCCAGACCCAGTACAGGAAAACAGCAGAGAAACACAACCAGCACTTGTGAGACTTTCGGTCCTTACTAAAATATTTACAACTTCTCAATTTTCACAGAGCTGTGACAACACACCCAGTTACTATGTGACCATTCCACGTGTGCATTAGAAGCCAAACATGGAAACTCAAGTCACATTTGTGCTTGTTGTTTCGCTTTGTAGATGTGGATGGAAAGTCTTATTTCCCCTCGCATCAAAGTGCCCAGCAGAACTCGTCCTCAAAATAAAGTCTGGTGAAGCTACGACAGACAAAGCCTGGCCAGGTGAGGTGGAGGCACAGGGTCTCTGGCATCAGCTACCCCAGTGTCTCTCCCTCTCAGACAGGGGTAAGACTAGGGAAGGGCAGACACTGCACCCACAGACAGCACCCCAACGCTGTCAGAGCTGAGGAAATGGGTTCAAGCTGCACCAGGGGAGGCTTAGACTGGACATTAGGGGAAAAATGTTCACAGCAAGAGGAATCAGAGGCTGGAAGAGGCTGCCCAGGCAGGGGGTTGAGTCCCCAGCCCTGGCTGTGTTTAAGGGTGGTTTAGATGTGGTGTTGGGGGACAGGTTTTAGGGGTGAGCTTTGTAGAGTAGGGTCAATGGTTGGACTCGATGATCCCAAGGGCCTTTTCCAACCTGAGTGATTCTAGGATTAAGGGAAAGAAAGGCACGTTCCTTAGCACCAAGCGGGTACCTTCAGGCTCTGGTTGCAAAACCAAAGTTCCAACCATTTCAATGGAATTGTGTCAAAACAAAGAACGACCAAATTTGGCCTAGATTTGTTTTTCTTTTAAAGTTACGAGAAACTGTGATAGTCAACTGGAAACGTTTTCATTATAAATCAAAACATGCAGTAAAAAGTCCTTCCACAAGGTCACTCGATCAAGAGTTCAGAAAGGAAGGGAGAAAGGCACAGGTACCTTTGATGAACTCGCTGATTTGCGTCTGCATGGGGCCCTTCTCCATGTTCTGCACCACGGCGTTGGCTATCCGGGTGAGGTGGCCCATGTTGCCTCGCCTCATGCCACCTTCTGCCCTGGAAAGAGAAAAGAGGCAGCAGTGAGAGAAGCGGGCGGTGGGGACTGGCCGTGGGCTGTGCTGTGCTGGCCGTGCCAACGGCTGGCCCCCAGACACGCCGCTCCGAGCAGGGCAGTGCTCGTGCAGGCAGGGCTAGGATGACTCCCCAGAACAAATGAACCTTTCTGCCTGGTTTTCCCCGTGCATTGAGAGGGAGATCGCTCATCCAGCGCAGAACACACCAGAGAAAATTGAAGCCAGCTACAAAAAGGAAGCTAAGTGGGTGCATTGAAAGCCTGCTGCAGAAATAATCTGATTAGAATTTACACTGCAGAGAACTCCCAGCAATAAGAATTCCCATCACTACTACTGAAAAAGCTTCAGAGTTTTACTTGCAATCAAAGTATTAAGCAGATGAATTCAAGGGAACAAAAGACACTAATCTAGAACCATTAGATTTCCCCCTCACAAAAAAAAAACATAAGCAGCTCACACTAAGTCCATGCTCTTTAAGTCCCTTTTCTTTGGGACTTCTTTGGTTCTCCTTCCCTAGACAGCAGAGCAGCAGTCTAAAAATCCAGGTATGAAGAGCCTGAAATAATTCTGCTTTCCACAGTATCCAAAAAGGAGGACTGATGAGATTTGGGAAGAAAAAATGCAAGCCCTTGGGGCAGATTGCTCTAAGAAATTTCAGCCTACCCCATTTGGAAGCAGCCTTTCTGCCTTTGAACTGGCAGGTGCTGAAAAGAAGCCCAGAGACAACCCTGCTGTACAACACTATGGGCATACACACACTGCAGCTTCCCAAAGCCTGAGCTCGGACACAGAAAGTATTATTTCTTGATGCAGCAGGAGGAGCACGCAAGGTTGACTCAAGCCACTGCAAATAAAACTGAGGGGTCAAAATCAAACTAAAACCCCTTACAACAAGATGACAAGAAGTTTCTGCCTCATGTTTGACAGATGTCAGAGGTCCCCTATCTTGCTGCCAACAGAGCCAACATGTAACACAGACCCCAGAGTACAAGGCCAATACAAATAGAATCCATACGTGTGTCCTGTATGAACAGCACTCTGACCCCAGGTTTGGGGTGCAGAACACAGCAATGGTGCACCTGCCTCCTTTGGTTGTGTTCTCCAGGAGGACCTACACAGCACTTGGTGTGAGCTGAGTGGCCCCGAACGCTGCTGGAACGCAGCCAGCAGCCACGCAGAACTGACTTGTATTTCATGGCTTTCAAGTACTCTTTATCACCCATGCCACAATTTGTGGTTAATGTGTTTACATGAGTAGGAGAAAAACAAAGATGAGCTACAGGAAAATGCTGTTTCCTCTAAACTAATGCTGATGACCAGACTTAGTGTATTTTAAATTCTAATTACCCAGGCAGATCAAATGGACCGCAGTGAAAGAATCATTCGGGTGACCTACGAGTTAAACTCCAGCAGTTAAAGCCCTTCATCGAGAGTATACAGAATAAATAAAACAAAGAGAACCCAAGGAGAAATTCCACCTTCCAAGAGGAAAGGACATTCCCACCAGCCTTACTGATGATTTTTAGGAAATACTCCCCAAACTCTCCATTTGGAATCCCTGACCCCGGGGCTCGGCTCCATCTCCCACTCAGGACATACAAATATCTTCACAGAAACTCGAGCTTGCTAAACACCATCTGAGATACTATTTTTTTTTTTTCTTGCCATTAAAATTCATTCCAACACGGTGACTGGAACTGTTTGGCATGAAATATGTATGAGCTCTAGTTCCTATCTAATTTAATTAGGAAAACTCTCAAGCAGCAACCACAGATGTTTCTGTTACCTATGAAGCTGTGCACAATGGTGGCTGTGCAGTGAAACCATCAGTACCATTTGCTATCAACGGTCCAAGGGGCTACAAGAGGAAAATAAAAACCAAAAAACCCCAAACCAAATTAAAAAAATCAAACCAAAACCCAACCCACCAATTATGGCCTGACAGGCAGCCTAAAATAATTACAGTGGGACTACAAAGCACTCTGAAGCCACAAAGAGCTCAGAATAGTGAGGGAGGACCAAAACATTTAGATGGCCAAAGACAGAGAAGCTTAGACAATATTTGCACTTCAACAGTTTTAGGTTTTTTAAATTATTTATGATTGATTCTGATGATTATAATCATTACAATCAGCATGAAATCCAAGCAGTTTGCAGAGCTAGAATATTGAACGCGGGGCAAATCTGGGGCATGAGTGCTTGCCCAACCCCATTTTCCACACAAGTTGCTCAGTCTAGGGAGAATATCATGCATTTTAAAAAAAATAAGGAAATAGAGGGAAAAAAGTGAATGTGCCGTGTAATTTCCTGAGAAAACAAGCAAGCAGCACCATGTGTTTGTGTGGAGATGTTACAAACATTAAAGAAAATAATAATTAAAACAAAAAAAATCAGGCTTTCAAATTCTCTGTTTGGTAAATTTGGTTTTTGTCAGGGAAATAATCCTAACTGCAAATCAAAGTTGAAATCCAAATCATTTTAGACATTGTTAGATTGCAAATGATTCCAATAACCGAGAGAATATTTTGAGGCAATATTCTAAATGTGCAGCCCTGGAACAAGGGCCTTCTGAAGCAAAATCCCTTACTGTATTTTGTCATTGGCTTCCCAGGCATCCAGTATCCTCTGCACCAGGCAGCACTTCTGGAACAGCTGGAGGGGGGAAAAAAAGGAGAGATAAGAAGAACATTTCAAAGGTTTGCCCAAGTCAACCTCGCACCTTAGGAAATCTGCACTGAACTGGGGTTACTTTTGCCCATTCCTTCACTCCTACCGCACAAGAACTTTAAGGACAACACTGATCTTTCTCAAGAGCTCCAGTTTCTTCTGTCTCCATTTTTTCCCCTCCGAGGATCCAGGGAAAAGAGCAACAGCAGCAATAAAGCCCTTCAGCCTGCTCTGGGGCTGCACGCAACGCTGCTGGCACTTTCCAACCACAGCAACAAGTTTTCCTCACCAGGGCCAGGATGCAGCAGCTCAGTCATTGCTGGCTAGCAGCAGCTACCATTATTGCTATGATTCTGTCCAAAGTTTACCTGCATCTTTACTAAAAAGAAGGAACTCCAAACAGCCTCCCCAGCCCACGGAACGTGTGTTTGAGCACAGGATGCTCAAACTAAAGGTACAAACACAGACTCGCTTCTCCCCAGAAGAGACAGAAGCAAGCTGCATCTAGAGACTTCAAATAACCCCCCGCTGCCCTGAAGAACCATGCAGGCTGCAGCTCTCAGCTGCCACACCCAGGCTTACGTGAGTAACCATGATATTCTCGGTGGCGTTTGCTGGAGCCTCCGATTTCTCTGTGGCCACGTTTCCATTCAGCACCTCTTCTTTGCTTTCTAGGTCATTAGTAGTAGTTTTTCCCTCTTGCACAGAGTGTGAGAGAATAGCTGCTATGGACAGTTCCACTTGGAAATGCAAAAAGTTATTCCATGTGTATTTAAAAAATAAGTCCTGGAAGAAAAAAGAAATAAAAGAATTCACTCTCAATACATCATCCCGGTTTTAACCACCAAGTGATATTAGAATGCTGCCAAAGCAGCTGTTTAATCAACAATTCCACTAAAACAATTTTACTTCTATGCCTCAGTACCCACTTGCTGAACATGCTCTGTTTGCTCTGATGTTTACTTTCGTATAAACTGAGCAGACTGGAAATCCTCCTGCATGCAACTGGGGCTCACAGCACAAATGCACTGGAAAAAATAACCCTGTTATCTATTCTGTGGCTGAATTAATCACAAGAAAAATCTTAACTAAATAATTTCTAAGTATAAAAGTAATTTTCTGAAAGACCACTGGGGTTAGAATGACAGTTTTCAGAACGTGTCCCTGTTTGCAGCTAGACAAAAAGAGCAGCTCTTAGTATTCCAAGAGCTTGCACTGAGCAGATGAAAGGGAAAGCAAAACCATTCCCAGTGTGAAGTTCCTCCCCCTCTCCCCACCCCCAGCGCCACTGTTATTTTACTCACAAGTAATAAATCCATGGTACTGAGTCTGCATAGTTCCTGATTAATACTGGGAGTGTTTGTGTGAAGCAGAGCAGCTATTAGACGAGATCCGTGGAGACGAGCGTTCCCCAGAGGCTCCTCCAAGACACCGATTGTAGTTAGGATTGCTGTTTTCTGCCAGAGGAACAGGGAATGAGCACCTCAGCTGACACCAGCACTGCCTTGAGCGGCTGCGCGCAAAGATTCGACTAAAGAGAACCAGTTCAGCTCATAAACATTCTCTGCAGGCACACCTAAACCTTCTTCCCACAGAGAACAGTGTCATGCCACCCCCCGTGAGACTTTTACTTCCAAAGCCGAAGATTAAAACAAAAATATCCACTAAAAGTTCCCTTCTCCTCACCCCTTACCCATCTCTACAAAAGCCACCAGTCCCAGTGTATCTCTGTTTCTTGGCCCTCCTCAAATACAGCGGCTTTCAGAGTTCTCTACCTAGTTCAAAGTTTATTATTCCTAGAATTAGAAACTTTAAGTGTGAACTTTTCTTCACAAGACGTCTGCACGTTCAGTGTGCGGCGCTTTCAGAAAACACCTGGGTATCGGGAAAGGGAAACCCCAGAACCAGGGCAGAGCCCTTTGCTGCCACGAAGGGCTGGGCTGCTTTACCTTGGGAGGGCTGAGCAGCAGCTGGTGGAAATCCTTTAGCCTCGGTTCAATACCATGTAAGATGCTGCTATTGACAGTGTAAGACCTTTCAAATCCCTGAGTGTATGAGTCCATCAGTCCTTCCACTCTGCCAAGAAGAAAAGAACAACAGTTCAGAGCTGACAAGACCTTCAACTGGCCTCCAGACACCCTGTCCACACTGGTTGCTTTCTCTTGAAAAATAACCGTACGAAAAATAGTATCTTCCAGCTACTGAATGTATTTACATAACTACCTTATATTAATAGATCTTTTACAGGATGATACTCACATATCCCAAGTTGTGAATGGGATGGGTGGGAAGACAGAGTACACGCTGACTGCAGAGCTGGCAAAGACAAACTGCCCAACTGCTTCCTGGCTTTTAAAACTTCCCAAAGCACTTGGAAAGTAAATTACGCCAGCGAGAGTTCCCTATAAACACTTGTTCAAGCCTTCCAGCAGCACTCAAAAAGCTGCAGGTAAATACCCTGCCTGATGAAAGCCCGGGGCAGGTGGGTAGCTGTGCTCACAGCCCCTGCTTGGCAGGCAGTGCCTTACCCCCAGCAGCAGCCCCTGCCAGCAGCAGAAGCAGCACTCTCCTTGCACTGATGACACCTAAGTCCAGTGAGGCAGGAGCGGGCTGGGCAGGGACCCCTGAGCCTCCAGCTCATGCATTGTCAGCCACCCTGTGCACAGCATGCAGCAGAGTGAGCATCTCCACTTCTCGGTTCTAACTCTGCACGTCACTTGCTGACTACCCAGTGCCACCTTCTGCCCTGCTCTGCAGCACCTCTTCCTAATCTTTATGTTCTCCTTTCTCGAGATTTGCAATGTCTCCCCTTCCTCCCCAGAACTCTCTTTCGAGTTTGCTCTCCTCTGTCTCCACAGAAAGAAACCAAGGACGGCTATCGTTTTAAACCCAGCGCTTGAACGGCACAGCCACATATCCCTGTAGCTGCAGGCTGGACTGGTCCTGCTGGGCCAACCCCCGCACAGCACAGACACTCTGCTGGGCCAGGCAAGAATGCTCCACACGCGAGAAAACCAGCAGAGCCCACTGCAGGGCCCAGCTGCCAACTGGTGCAACCGCCACAAGGTGCAGCTCCTGCATCAAAAAACCCAGCCAGCTCTTCTTCTCTTTTCTAGGCAGCACTTCACATCAGGCCAAACAATATCCTTTGTTTGCCTCCGTAAACCCGGGCTGGAATCCCTGAAAGCATCCATGCAGGGGAAGCGAGCGCTGACTTACCCAGAGCGCCTTGTTTCCAGCAGTGTTAGAAGAACTTGGGTTCCATTCACTATGCAATTTTCGGTCTGCTCTCCATCAAACATATTCTTCAGGAGCTGCTCCACACATTCCTGCCTGTTGACCAACACAGAACGTTAGCAGTCTAAGGAGCACAAGTATTTTGCAGTTGATTTAATCACAAAACACCCACTTCTGAGTCTTCTGGAAAACAAGGCTGCAGTTTGTTTGGGTTTTTGGTTGGTTGGGTTTTTTGTTTGTTTTGGTTTTTTGTTTGGTTGTTCTGCGGGGTTTTTTTTGGTGTGGCTTTTTTGTTGTTTGTTTGGTTTGGGTTTTTTGGTTTTGGGGTTTGTTTGTATTCGTTTTTGTCTGGGTTTGTTTTTTTCTTTTTTTTGAGAAAGAATAAAGATTTTCCTCTCTGAAATCTCATACGCCAAGAATGGTTCTACACCAGGTTTCTGAACTTGCTTCCTCACCACAGTAGGTCACAGACACAATGACTCTAAACCAAAGTGCTGTTCTCCTTTATCGATAGGAAACAAACACAAAGACAATCCAAGTGTTAACTGGGCCAACTGGAATTATTAAAGGTGGCAGGAAGCTATTAGTTGATAGTCTAGCCCAGAGAAGGGAAGAAGGAAGACAACAAACAGCGGAGGCTGACCCTCATCATTTGTCAGTGGCAGAGGAAGATCCAGGACCTGGGAACGGAGGCCAGCAACTGCAAGCTGCAAATAATATGCACGTTAGCTATTATCCCTGCGAAATACCTTAATCAATTCACCACCTCTCTGAGCCCTTAAAGCAGGATAAGATGCCTTCCAACTACTGAAAGATCTGGGGCCAGGTAGAGGTGCCACCAGGTGAAGTGTGTAAGGCTGCTGGACTCAGAGCTGTCCCAGTCTGGGTGAGAGCAGAGATGATTCTCTCCAGTGAACAATGACATTGGGCAGTGACTGGCTTGAGAGCAGCCCTGAAGAAAAGGACCTGGGAGTGCTGGTGGGTGAGAAGCTCACCATGAGCCATCAGTTGCTCTCATAGCCCAGAGGGACAATCATGTCCTGGGCTGCATCAGGAGAAGCGTGGCCAGCAGGTCGAGGGAGGGGATTCTCCCCCTCTACTCCACTCTGGTGAGACCTCACCTGCAGCACTGTGTCCAGTTCTGGAGCCCCTGTCACAGGAAGGCTATGGATGTGCTGGAACATGTCCAGAGAAGGGCCACCAGGATGATCACAGGGCTGGAGCACCTCTCCTATGGGGACAGACTGAGAGAGTTGGGGGTGTTCAGGCTGGAGAAGAGAAGGCTCCGGGGAGACCTTCTGGTGGCCTTCCAGTATCTGAAGGGGGCTACAAGAAAGCTGGGGAGGGGCTTGTTAGGCTGTGGGGCAGTGATAGGAGCAGAGGGAATGGATTAAAACTAGAGAGAGGGCGATTCAGGTTGGACATCAGAAAGAATTTCTTGCCCATGAGGGTGGTGAGACACTGGCACAGGTTGCCCGGAGAGGTGGTGGAAGCCCCATCCTTGGAAGTGTTTAAGGCCAGGCTGGATGGGGCTCTGAGCACCCTGCTCTAGAGGGAGCTGTCCCTGCCCATGGCAGGGGGGTTGGAACTGGGTGATCTTTGAGGTCCCTTCCAACCCTGACCATTCTAGGATTCTATGATTCTTTCCAGCACTAAAAATGATCCTGATGTGGCCTCAGAACCGAAGAATAATTATCACAAAGGTTAACAGCTTTTTCTCTACTGTCTGCCATGCTCCACGAATGCTAAAGAGGAGGGATGGGAGGTTGTGGCCAGCACTGTAACTCCTCTAGAGCTGCCTGACTGCATCCGTCTGCCTCCTCCTCTGTGTCCCAGTCCTGTCCCCAAGCTGATGCTTTGGCGGCAATGACACTGCTCCAAAACCCAGCACTCAGCAAGAAAAGCGTTTGCTAAGTCACGCGTCCAGTTAAAACCAGTATTAGTTGAGTTCCCAGTCTAGTTTTTACTGTTTTCTAACATTTGGAAAACAAACAAACCAAACAAAACAACTCATTTGCATTTATATAAATAAACTATGAGATAAAAATGTAAAATAAATGAATAACGCATGGGAGAAAACAATTAAAATAAGCAGCATCCAAATGCGCTCCATCAGCACCAGAGGCAGAGTCAGGGAAAGGAAGCAGGAGTTAACTGTGATTAACTGAACTCACTCTCACCGTGAACAGCCAACAGCCACTGAAAATCAAGACGTGACAGTTATTCCACAACCCTGACCACGGCTCCTCGCTGCACTGGCTGATCAGCAGTTCATGCTTCATAGAGTAAAAGAAAAAAGTCAGCCAAAGATGAAAAAAGGTTCCCAGTAACGTTGGGAAAAACTGGCCGAGGGAAGTAAGGAGACAGGTGACCTTCAGCAGAAATGTAAGCTGCGCAAAAAACCGTTCTCTTCCGAGGTATTTTTCCTTCTCAGCAGCGAAGCGCTGCAAGAACTAGAAATGTCCTCTGAAAGCGTGAACCCACTGCTGTGTGTCTCCTGGAAGTTACAGGTAGTGCTTGAGAACAGGAGAAGGGCAGGCAGGGAGAAGAGCAGGGAGGAGAGAGCAACGCGGTGGGCGAGTGGAGCAGAGGGCTCCAGACCCTCTGAATAAAGGAGAAGCCAAACTTCAAATGGCAGCTTTGGACAAGTCTTCCTACGCTGGAGGAAACCTGCTCCAGTTCTGCCTCTGGTGTCACACAGGCTCTCAGGAGACCGCGGGCGGCAATCTTCTGTCCCACGCATAGAAGGGGGTTCACGTCCCACTCCCCACCAAGAAAGTCCCCAACTGGCTAGAATTAACAAAGAAGTCTGAAAGTACCACGTTTCCCACAGCCCACCACATTCCTCCCCACAGTGAACCGTGACTCCAGGCTCTCAGGTGAAATGACCCAACTGGAGGCTCATCTCTGACCTTCAGAGGGCTCCAACTGATACAACAGACTTGATGAGATGCTGAAGGCTCCAGAGCCAGGGCTGCAGTCTGCACTGAAAATCGTGCCACTCGGTGAGAAAACAGCAGGGCAGGGGGCAACAGGCCAGAGCTGCCTTATTTCTGCAACAGCAGCGCTTCAGGGAGAGCAGCTCCTCACAGGGGCCAATTTCCGTGTCAAGCCCATGGAGACTGCAGCTCGTCAGGGCTTCTGTGTGACACAACTCACATTCCACTTTCACCTACACACACCAGCTCCAGTCCCAACAAGTCACAGAATCCCAGCACGGTGGGGTGGGCAGGGCCCTCTGGAGATGCTCTGGTGTCCCCCCCTGCTCCATCCAGCAGGGTCACCCAGAGCAGGGGCCCAGCAGTGCAGTGTCCAGCCGGGGTGGGAATCTCTCCAGACAAGGAGACTCCACAGCCTCTCTGGGCAGCCTGGCACAGGCTCCCACACCCTCACACCAAACAACTTTCTCCTCCTGCTCAGATGGAACCTCCTGGCTTCCAGTTGGTGCCCGCTGCCCCTTGTCCTGTGGCTGGGCACCACTGAGCAGAGTCTGTCCCCATCCTCTTGCCCCCTACCCTTCAGGTATTGATAAACACTGATAAGATCCCAATCAGAAGGTAGAAAACAATCGAAGCTATGAGGTATCTCCATTGTGAAGTGCCACCTCTAATTGCACAATGCTTACAAGCCATGATGAGGACTCACAGTGCTCAGAGGTGACTGGGCTTTGAGCATAAATAAGTCGCTGGCACTAACTCTGGTGTATTAAGAGAACCACAGGGATGTTACACAGTGAGAGGAGATCCGGGCTGTCACCATCTAACCCCAACACCACAAATAAATGGAAGGACTTTTGGAAGGACCAGGGAGGGCCTGGGAGGCGTTTCGAGTGTGCAGGTTTACTTGCTCTAGGGTTCAACCAAACGTGGAGAATGAAACCAGGGAGATGGATGACTCAGGCAAGCAGATTATCTCTGCTTGTGTCTCAGCAACACCCGGTCTCTCTGGAAGCACGGGCAATGCGAGGTTCATGTTAAGTTAAGAAACCCACAACCAATATCTGACTCAGAAGCCAAAACCAGCATGCAAGAGGACACTCGAGAGGTGTGAGCAGACCTCAGCCAAAGTTGGATGGGAAGCTGATAATGCCCAGTACAAAACAAAGTACACAGTGTCATACAAGCTACTATGAGCGAGAACTCCTGTTGTCACAGTGTTTGCAACTTGATGCTCTGAAACCTGTCTGTATGGGGCACACGCTGACCCGTGGGCAATGAGAGACAGTGATTGGCCAAGCATGACAGAGAATCACTGCGGCTGGAAAAGATCTTTGAGCTCCTGGAGTCCAGCCGTGTCCCCAGCACTGCCAGGGCACCACTGACCCCTGTCCCTCAGCACCACAGCTCCACGGGGGGCTTGGAAACCCCTCCAGGGATCATGGGGACTCCACCACTGCCCTGGGCAGCCTGAGACAGCCCTGGACAACCCTGCAGGGACAGGGGGGAAGAAATGGTTGCTCAGCTCCAACCTAAACTTCCAAGGAATTCTGATATTCCAAGGAATATCATCAAGACAAGAATTTTGAGGTTTGTCTCAGGGATTTCCCTCAACCGTGGCCATCACCATTCGCCTCCCTCATGTTCTCCAGGAGTGTTTTAACACACTCACTAATATTGTCCCGTCCCGAATTAGGTTGTGAGCTTTGGGCACCACTAACCCCCACCTTCTGCCTTCAGACACAGCTCCAAACCCCAGGAAACTCCACAGAGGTGCTCAAGTGAAGCTACAGTTTCCAAGCAACATGAAATGACTGTCAGAGACGTGAAGCAAAGGCTCAACAGGCGCGGTTTGTGTCTCCAGACAGCGCTCAGTGACATTAGCAGCAATTACTTTAGGAACAGTCCCCTCTGACAAGTACTTACGATTCCAGTGCTGTGAGAAGTGGATCAGGCTCAGGCATATCCTGGAGTTGATTGCTCTGGTCTCTGCTCAACCTGATGATATCACACAGGGTCTGGGAAGCATTCGATTGCCTCTGTAAAGGAGGACACAGAGCACATTTCAGAGGGAGTGGCTCCGCCTGGCCCGCTCTGACTGGCAGAGGATGCAGGACACTGAACACATCTGAATTTTCAAGTGCTCTAGATTATTCAGCTGTTCGATACAACATCGACTATTAGAAGCACCAACGGATTTTGAAATCCAAGAGGAGTTCTTCCTGAACTTCACAATTCAATGCAGCTGAAGGTTTCTGAAAGGGAAGATTCTTTTTTGATCTTCCCGAGCAAGTGTATTTGAGATTTGCAAGTTACCACAAGTATTTCTTTTTTACTGCTCACTGCTCAGGAGGTTTCCTGCAGGAAGGAAAATACACAGCTTGACAAAACCATCAGGATTTAATTACTACGTATCAAAAGGCTGGAAAGTAGTGTTTTGATAAATTAATCAGCCCACCCTGGCTATCGATCCCAGGCTCTCGGTGAGATCTCGCGCTGCCGTCCCGCCTTCGCCAGGCGGTGTGCGGCTGGAGGCAGCCAGAGCAGCACGCTCCTTCCCGTCCGTCTCACGGAAGGGCTAAGTTTTGCTGTGACAAGATCAGGGAATCATCATGTTGGCATCACCACCACACCACAGGAACCCCATGCCACCCAGCTGGCCTTGCTGGCAGCACCAGTTGGGATCAGTGCACAAGGGGCTCCATCCCCATCTCGGTCACAGCAGGACAGCCAGAGACCCCCACCCGCTGCTGCCTTGGGGTTTCCTGCTCGGCCTCAACGCCCCAACGAGAACCGAGAGTGCAGGAAACTGAAATCCAGACCCGCAGCTCCTGGCTCGGATGTTTGCTGACAATTATTGGAAGAAAAAAAAAGAAAAAAGGGGGTCGGGGGGAAGCACTTGTGAAGTGTAATACTCAGTGAGTCTCTTTTATGGGCTCAAGAGAACCACATCTTGTAGGTGTTACAACCAACACCTATTTCCAATTCTTTTTAGACCATAAGAAAGTTACAGGGATCCGGTTAATCTAAAAAGATTTTCAACAGCCTGTTTCAAGTAACAGGGTCCTGCTTCAAAGCAAGTGGGTCACCACTGACTGTATGTACTGAATCAGGGAACACCAGGTTGGAAAGGACTCCAAGGATCATCTGGTCCAACCTTTCCTGGCAAAAGTACTGAGAAGTAGTGATGTAGACACAGCATTAACTAAGAAATTGTTAGTAAAAGTAGTCAAAATGAGATTAAAACTGCAACAAAATGTTTCAGTACTGAGAACCAGAGGACAGGACACCCACCCAGAGAGACCAGCCCTCATGATTTCCTTCTCCAAGTCACCAAGGGACACGAGAGAGTCTTCTGAATCTTACAGGACCCACCACCCACAAAGACAAAAGCCA
The DNA here is from genome assembly GCA_025345505.1 of Todiramphus chloris collaris. Taxonomy (NCBI): domain Eukaryota; kingdom Metazoa; phylum Chordata; class Aves; order Coraciiformes; family Alcedinidae; genus Todiramphus; species Todiramphus chloris. The sequence continues at coordinate 195,581 of JANVCC010000130.1, read as the reverse complement.
GTCTTGTCATACTCACGTCCTCATCCTGGCTTGAATGGATCAGTTCCACAAGTCTCTGGATAATCTTTGCTTCATTAAGCCACTGGAAGGAAAGGGAAAGAGAAGCCTTGTTTGATACCACAGAACTGGAAACAAGAGGATCTTCGAGAAGCTTTGCATAACACAGGCCCTCCTAGAAGGGAAAGCTCTTTCCTGCTGATCGATGGTCAAGGCCCCAGGCAGGCAAACTCCCAAGGCAGTGACAGAGATGCTGATTTGCATCAGCTGGTACACCCTGCCCACTGGCCCACGAGCCCAAGTGCCTTTGGAACACATGGCACAGATCCCTCACAAACATGATCTCATCTGCAGCAGCCTGATTATCCCCATCTTCTTCTCGGTCCATCTTCTAGTCTCACTTCTGGTTACAGTACAGAGCTCCTCGAACAGAGCTCGAGATGACCTAACAATGCTGCTGTTCCCTCGCTCCATGCCAAACTCAGACCACCGCCTCTTCCTGGCACAAGCTCTCGCTTTATCTCCCTCCCCTGACCACGAGCAAACCAAGCGTGCCGTCTGCGCGCGATCCCTTCCAGCTTCTCCTGCAAGCTCAAGAGCTCACTTGCCCTCAAATTCCTACCATTTTCATCCCAGGCACACAGGATGGCACATCATTCCAACTTATGAGACAGATCCCACTACTGCATTCCCAGTTGCTGTTGAGTTGAGTGACCAAACATTAAGTGCAAAAGGACTTGGGAGGTTTCTGCAGTGATAGCATCTTCCGTCGGTCTCCAGACGAGTCATGGAGAAGGTGAACAGTCTCCTGCCTTCCACTTCTGAGCTTTCTGCACATCTTCTTCCCCTGAACGCTCATTTTTACATGATCTATTCACAGGACTTCAACTATAAGCCTTATGTTGATTTGTTAACAGCCTTGCTCTAATAAATCTTCCTGCAGATCTCATCCTGTCTGCTACAATTCCATGTTCAGCATGAGGGATGTCTGACTTAAACCAAAAAAATTATGTATTTCTGACTCAAGACAAAAATTCCTGATCGCCATTTTTAGTGGCTTTTCCCCATGAACAACCCTCCTGTTTACCTAGAGAGATGCCTGGCTTTGGCTCCTTAGTTGGAAAAGACCTTTCAGAGAGGAGTCCAACTGTTGCAGCCCAGCACTGCCAGGGCACCACTAACCCCTGTCCCGCAGCACCACAACTCCACATCATCTCCTTCACTTCACAAGCACCTTTCCTCAGCTCCCTGTGCTCAGACATGACGACTGAGACCCTTCTTTCAAATCTAAAGGCTCAGTCTTCCGAGGAGAGCTCAGGTACCTGTCAATTGGCAACTTACCAAAATGGCTTCATCAAAATTAACGAAGCACTCATTTATACCTTCTAAACCCAGCTGCTTGCCTCCATGGGTTGTGTCTACTTGCAGTCTCTGGGACAACAGAATTACCCACCTCTCCCCTCCCCTCCTCTGTCACACTGGAATGCTTTATTTCCCAACAGCAATTACACCCCCCGCCCTGTTGGAGCAGCACCAGGATTACGAGCCTAGGTTTTGACTGCAGTCTCTGGGTACTCCCAGAGTATTAACACACGGCACAACTTCCAATTAAAAAGGGCGCTTTTGACACCCTCTTATTGGATCATGGTCTGGTTTGGGTGGGAAGGGACCTTTCAAGGTCATCCATCCAACCCCCTGCAGGGAGGAGGGCCATCTGCAACTAGAGCAGGGTGCTCAGAGCCCCGGGCAACCTCCCCTGCAATGGTGCCAGGGATGGGGCAGCCACCACCTCTCGGGGCAGCCTGGGCCAGGCTCTCCCCACCCTCAGCACCAACAATTTCTCCTTCTCTCCAGTCTGAATCTCCCTTTGGAGTTTAACCCATCCCCCCTTGTCCTGTCCCAACAGGCCCTGCTCACAAGTCCCTCCCCATCTTTCTGACAGGCCCCTTCAAGCCCTGCAAGGCCCCCAGAAGGTCTCCCCTTGGGGAGCCTTCTCCTCTGCAGGCTGAACCCCCCCAGCTCTCCCAGCCTGGCCTCCCAGCAGAGGGGTTCATCTGAACAAAGGCAGGGACACCTCCCACTAGACCAAGTTTCTCAGAACCTCATCCAACCTGACCTTGAAAATCTCCCTTAAGAGAGTCAATCTGAAACCCAGAATGTTCTGACCATATGCAACTCAGCAGTGTGTTTATTCTCCCTGACAAATGACACTTCCAAGGAATTCATGGCCAGAAAACCAGACTTACTCTCCAGGAGCAGGAAACCTGCAAGGCACAGGCCCAGCAAGCAGGAGCTGGCTGATGCAGCAGTTTGTTGTCTGCAGACCAACCGGGCTCCTGATGAGGCAGCACTGGGCTTCTGCCCAACTGCTGCTGGGGAGCACCTGTACCATGTAAGCACCAAAGAACAAGTGGGGCATTTCAAACTGGTCCAGGCAAACTGGGACTTGGCAGCTCATGAGGCAGTGGGCAGGGAATGGAGGTGTGGAGGTGCTGCCTGAGGCTGCAAGATCAGAGCAGCCACAGTGGTGACAAGCAAAAGGGCACAGTCCCCACCATCACAGAATCACAGAATAGTTTTGGCTGGAAGAGACCTTTAAGGTCATCAAGTCCAACCTTACTCCCAGCCCTATCAAAACCACTAAACCATGTCCCTAAGCACAACATCTGCCCGGCTCTTAAACCCCTCCAGGGATGGTGACTCCACCACCTCCCTGGGCAGCCCATTCCAGTGCCTGACAACCCTTTCTGGAAAGAAATGCTTCCTGAGATCCAGCCTGAACCTCCCCTGGGTCAACTTCAGGCCATCGCCTCTTGTTCTGTCCTTTGTCACCAGGGAGAACAGCCCAACTCCTGCCTCACTACAACCTCCCTTCAGGTAGCTGTAGAGGGCAAGGTGGTCTCCTCTCAGCCTTCTTTTCTCAAGGCTAAACAGCCCCAGATCCCTCAGCCTCTCCTCATCAGACACATGCTCCAAACCCTTTACTGGCTTGGTAGCCACCTCTGGACCCTCTCCAGCACCTCAGTGTCCTTCTTGTAGAGAGGGGCCCAAAACTGGACACAGTATTCGAGGTGTGGCCTCAACAAAGCTGAGTCCAGAGGAATGATCCCTGCTCCTGCTGGCCACACCATTCCTGATCCAGGCCAGGATGATATTGGCCTTCTTGGCCACCTGGACACACTGCTGGCTCATGTTCAGGTGGCTGTCAGTCAACACCCCCAGGTCCTTCTCTGCCTGGCCGCTCTCCAGCCACTCCTTCCCCAGCCTGAAGGCTGCTGGGGGTTGTTGTGGCCCAAGGGCAGGACCCAGCACTTGGCCTTAGTGAAGCTCATGGAATTGGCCTTGGCCCAGCGATCCAGCCTGGCGAGATGCCTTTGTAGAGAGCTTCCCTAGCCTCAGCAGATCGACACTTCCAGCCAGCTTGGTATCATCTGCAAATTTCCCAAGGGAGCAACTCTATCCCCAACTCATCCAAATCATTGATGAAGATGTTAAACAGGAGTGGCCCCAGTACTGAGCCCTGGGGGACACCACTCGTGACTGGCAGCCAACTGGATTGAACTCCATTGACCACGACTCTTTGGACTCGTCCATCTAACCAGTTTTTCACCCAGGAAAGCGTGTGCCCATCCCAGCCAAGAGCAGTCGCTTTCTCTAAGAGAACACTGTGGGAAACAGTGTTGAATGCCTTGCTAAAGTCAAGATAGACACCATCCACAGCCTTGCCTTCATCCAACAAACGGGTCACCCTGTCAGAGAAGGAGATCAGGGTTGCTAAACAGGACCTGCCCTTCATAAACCCCTGCTGACTGAGCCTGATCACCTGGTTCTCCTGCATGTGCTGCACAACAGAACCCAGGATGATCTGCTCCATCAGCTTCCCTGGTCCCAAAGTCAAACTGACAGGCCTGTAGTTTCCCAGGTCATGCTTCCATCCCTTCTTATATATGGGTGTTCTGTTGGCTGACTCCAACCTGCTGGTACCTCCCCAAGCAGCTGGGACTGCTGACAGATGATGGCCAGTGGCCTGGTGAGCACCCTGCCAGTTCTCTCAGCACTCCAGGATGTAACCCATCCGGCCCCATAGATTTATGCACATTGATTTGAGCAGCAGGCCACGGACCATCTCCTCCTGAACTGCAGGGGGGACACTGTGTTCCCAGCCCCTGGCTCTTGGCTTGGGACAGTGACTTTCCCCAGTCCAAGTGTTCCCATTACTAAAGCCTGAGGCAAATGAATCAGCTGGGGCACGTGGGGGACCTCAAACTACACAGGGCTCCCAAGGGAGCGCTTGGTCACCCCGGCCCCAGGGAGTGAGTGCCCAGCAGTCCTCCTCGGTGGAGATGATGCCCCCCACCCATGGCAGAAGCACTCTCACCAAGGCACAGTCCGTGTCTTCAGGGGAAGAGAGGCGTGAAGGACACAACCTTTTCATTCTTGTAGTTTGCAGCCCACGAAAGCAGAAGGAAAGAGCAGGACAAGTTGCAGGAGGGTTCTGTGCTGGGATCACCATCCACGTCAGGTCTGACAAAGGGGACACAATACCCCACCTACGAGTGGTGAAACCTTGAAGATCAGCTCAGCCACAGAGGCACTGAGCTCCTGGGGGGTTCTGCAGGAGCCGTGGTCCAGGCAGGGGCACCCTTCATCAGCACCCAGAGAGAAGAGATGGATCCAGGCAGGACAAGAAGATTTCTCTTCAGGCTAACAGGGATCACGCTCCGCAGTTACCATGGGAACCGTGTCGGGGACAAGGAAGGGTGTACCCCACTCCACAGACCAACGGTGGGGTTTGGTCCGAGATCCCAATGGCCACTAACCCCTGCCCCAGCTGAGCCACAGCAGGTTCTCTCCTCCAGCCCCAAACCAGCAGGCAGGCTAATTCTCCTCCGGGAGGATTCCAAACAGCAGCTCTGCTTTTATCCCACGGCACGCATGAGAAGATAAAGCCCGTAAGAGACATCCACAGTAACTGGATCTGCTTCACATAGATTCCCAGTATGTGCCCTCAGAATCAGAGGTGGAGTCTTCTTGCAGCGGTCAGGCCTCTTCTCACTTTGCTAGGTAGGATTTTATACTAATAACATGCAGGCAGAGGATGGACTGCTTTGATACCACCTATCTGTCCTGATATTTTTAATATCAACCCATTTCTGAGCTTTCTTGCTGCACAAGCAGTAACTTATTTCAAGTCAGTATTGCTTCTTTCAGAAATCCACGGAGACACTTTGGGATCAAATGACACTGATCAAAGAGAATACACTGCCATCCATCTGCACGAGGTTGGATCTGTCCCAGGACATCACCATGTAGGTGCCTGAAAGCGAAGCCTGCTGGAAGGACCTCCTTAGAGGTTCCTGAAGATGACACTTCTGGTATTTCCAGCCGTGAGAGTCCAGAAATAGAGTGGAGACAGGGCTGTGGAGATGCACTGCTGACCACAGATGACTTCACTTACATCACACCCACCCACGGGCTGCTGAATCTGCGGCTTCCTCATGGCACGGTGCTTCTGTCCAGCTCAGCACAGGGTCTGGAAGAGCAGCATGTCCTCACAAGGTTTCTTCAAAACAACAAAACCTGAGCTACATGAGCCAAGTGTTCCCCTGTCATGCATGACAGAGGACATGGTACAGAATTATCCTATTTTCAGGTTGACTGTAAGCCCTCAATTACAGATCAAGGAAGAGAAAGGGGAAAACCACCACTAACTGTAGCTCTACCAGCAGTCTAAGAATGCATGAAGTGGTTCAGCCACCTTCTCTCTGCTCCTACTCATCCACTCATCTCCTGCTCCTTTCTCCTCTTGCAGAACTGCACAAGTCCACACAAAAAAAACCAAACAAAACAAATCCAAATCGAGGAACTGAGCTGGCTGAAAACAACCCCGTCAAAAAAAAAGACCAAGGCGAGGTGTTTCCAGTTGGAGCAAATCCCTACTCCACAGCACCTTCCAACCACAGGAACACTCCAGCTGGCAATGATTCCAGATGAGCTGGGTGGGCAGAGTGAGCAGTAAAAGGTGAAGGCAGGATAGCCTCTTTCTGTGGCAACACCAGCTTCCAGCGCTCACCGACCTGCCGGCCCAGCTCCACTCGGCGCTGGAAGTCGCACTAGGGCAGGGAGCACCTCCACCCTGGCTAGCATCACCTGAGCCAGGGAAGATGGGGGAACTTCTGGCAGACACTGTAGAAGGTTCATCAGTAGAACTCAGAGCAGAGAAGGGAGCCACCAGCACCAGCTACCTGCCACAGTCTCAGGATCTCTACAGAAGGCCACCAAATGTGGCTCCAGTGCTACTACCACAATCTCTGACTTACCAAGTCAAAGCAACAACCTGGACATTAAATCCCCAAGAGACTGTGGGACTTGTGCAGAAAACTGAATTTTGTTTAACTTAATACTTAAGGTATTGCCTTCATCAGTCTGACACTTTCCAGACAGCAAGAAACTGAAATTCACAGGAGGATTTTGCCAGCAGAGCAACATCGAGTGGAAAAGTGGCCTTTTCACACCCCAAAGTGACACACCCTCGATGGCAGCACTTTCCAGGGAAAAATGGTCCTTCCCAAACTTTGTTTGGATGGATGGCAAGCCTTCCAGCTTTTGCCAAGTCCCACAAACACAACGTAGAGGGTATTTTGTTGTTCAGGTGACAATCATATTGTACTAGGGAAGTGGGTGGAACATAACCTGGAGACCCTGGTGTAACATTAGATCTCCCTCGATACCATCCAGGAATAACCTTTGACCAGGGAAATCTCCAATATTCCTTCTACTTTCTGTTTTTCTGAGAAGTCCTTAAGTGATCAGACATTAAATGCTTGGGGATAATACTCATATTAAGTCTACTTGTAAGATAAAAACCAACAATCAAACAACAAAGCAAACAACCACCTCCAGGTGCAGCTTCACCATCACTTCACATCTTCACTTTGTTTTCTACTTTTATTTTTTTGACTTGTGTGAAAACTTTTAACAGGTATGATTAACCTGATGGGATGTGGCTGAAATCTACCCCAGCCAGATCTGCCTGTTTGTGGATGGTGGGTATTCGGAAGTTTCCTGGACAGAAGCCATGCATCCCGGAAAAATATGACTCTGCTAAAATACCATTTTAACAGCAGAGGAAAAAATAAGGCAGTTCTCTGTGCAATATTACAGTGCACTACTGCAGTGTCTGCCCTGCACCAGTGAGCCCCAGCATCTTGACAGGTCTCCCCAGTGCTGAGCAGAAGGGAGCAATCTCTGCCCTCGGGTCACCATGGCCTGGGGTATGGTTGGACCTTTTCCACAAAGCTGCTTTCTTATCAGAGAATCCCAGACTGGTTTCGGTTGGAAAGAACCTGCAAAGGTCACCTGGTGCAACCCCCCTGCAGGGAGCAGGGCCATCTGCAGCTAGAGCAGGGTGCTCAGAGCCCCGGGCAACCTCCCCTGCAATGGTGCCAGGGATGGGGCAGCCACCACCTCTCGGGGCAGCCTGGACCAGGCTCTCCCCACCCTCAGCACCAACAATTTCTCCTTCTCTCCAGTCTGAATCTCCCTCTTGGAGTTTAACCCAGCCCCCCTTGTCCTGTCCCAACAGCCCCTGCTCACAAGTCCCTCCCCATCTTTCTGACAGGCCCCTTCCAGTCCTGCAAGGCCCCCAGAAGGTCTCCCCTTGGGGAGCCTTCTCCTCTGCAGGCTGAACCCCCCCAGCTCTCCCAGCCTGGCCTCCCAGCAAGAGGGGTTCCAGGCCTTTCTCTTTCAGAAAACCCTCCATCACCAACCTCCACCAATCCATCTCTTGAAGGTTTTGTCCTCCCATGTCCTTTCTGGGTATTGCTACTTGAGGTCTAACCAACCGAATTGCTGACCTTACACAATAAAAAAGGAAGACTTCCTCTCAGGGGCGAGTGCCCACACCAGTCTACAGGGTCAAAGAACACTTACCTGCTCAGGCATGGTGTGGTTAATGCTCACACCGAGACACGGGCAGCTAAATTTGCCAAACATATAGATCCTGGTGTGGGCCTCAGCAACTCAAGTGCTGTTTTCCACATGGAACATGCTCTTCTCATTTACTGAGGGGGACTTAAAGAAGTTCCCCTCCCCCCCCCCAATCCTGCACATCTGCCCACTAAGGGGGTGAAGCAGCCTCACCCAGACTGGGCTATGAAGGGAGAAAAACTTGTCCTACCTGTAAAGCAAACTGAGCATCCTAGTAAGATATTTTATAAGGCTGCCTACTAGAGAGGACAGGGAAGGAGAAGGCACAAGATACCATCTACAGAAATCACACGCACCCTCGAACACAGCAAGGAGCTGAACAAATTCCTGTCCCAAATAATCAGCTTAAAATTCGGAGCACTGGGAAAGGTTACACATTTCCTTTGTCAAAGCTGCTCCAGCAAAGAGCAGTTGCTGTATGGAAAAGTGACCTGAAAATCCTTCACTGTCAGGGACGGAATCAGGCTGCTCCTGCCATGTGAGCCACTAACTGCCTGAAGAACCCCAAGTGACCACCCAAGTGCAGACTCCAGCAGTAAGAAACATCATTTCCAGACAGACAGATCCACTCCCGTAATAATGACAAGAAGAAATTCTCTGTCTTTAGGACACAAACCAAGCAACCCCCCCGTTCCCAGTCGTGTGAAGGAAAAAAGGACTAGATTCTCACATTCAGGACTTCCTGCCGCAGAGTGGCGGGCTCCACGCAGCTGATGAGACGGAGCAGAAGGTCCATCATTGCTGATGTATCTATATGCTTTAGCACCAGGCTGATAAATTTGTCTTTTTTCCTTAAAAACGCAATCACCTAGAAAGAAAAGTGTCATCATCAGTTGCCAGCACGACACCCAGCCCTGGCATGCAGAACTGCCTGCGCTTCATCTTCTGCTCTCAACCAACCCATCTAGAGGCACCATGGCTACTGGGCTGAGGAATCCTCCAGAGGATGAGAAGAGAGCATTCAAGGCAATGCCAAATCAAATCTTTCTAGCCACCTTTTCTCTCCTCCACGCCACAAAGAAAGCCAAGCCCACGGAAATAAGAGTGTCAAGAAGCTGGTGAAGCTGGAGTTTCCCATTCTGCTAAGGCTCTCCTACAGTCTTTGTTTAAAAGTTCAATTTTCAAGTGGACCATGTGTGTTCCTAAACCCCTGTTCAGCTCCTGTTGCCAGCACCCCTTTTACAGGCATGGACTGAAGCCCTGTTCATGTAACAAGACGATGCCGGGCAACGATCAAAGGATGCACCAATATGGCTGAGGGTGGAAATACACCTCTAGCCATGGCACGGGAACAGCCCAGCTACTGCAGGTCTGCACCCAAAACTACACAAAGGCGTCTAGATCAGATAGCCTCTCCCTCAACTGAAGGACTTTTCAGAGACTCCATCTGAACTCTGACCCTAAAGAGCCCAGTGAGCTATTTTCCAACTCTCAGAATACCACAAGACCACGAGGGCAGCGGAGCTACCGCCAGACGACACACACAGCGTTAGTGAATTAATTTGTGCTTACGTATCAGGACAAATCTAATCACTACCTGTTCCGTTTTTCTTGCAATGAGATTCCCAATAGTCTTACTGAAGAAACTGGCAAGCAAAGGGTTCAGAGGAGGCTCGTGATCCAAGAAGTCGTAGAGGATATTCAGCAGAGTTTCATCCCCTCCCAGCTTGTCGTTGATCTGCGGCACATCCGAGGTCAGCAGTTCACAGGCCGTGTTTGGATATCTGGAGGGACAGAACCAGAGCAACTAAAGATGAAATGAAAACTCTCAAGAAAATCTTCCCTTATTCAGGTTAGAAAGAGGAGGAGGAGGAGGATTGTGCCTCCTGGAGACTGGGAGGAAAAAACCCACAGGAGAAAGAAGGGCCATCTGCATTAATGGCCTGTACAAGGAAACACTCTTTCTGTAGCCCATCACGTGGGGGTTTCACAACTGAATTGTGCATCTCAGGAGCCACCTCTGGTTTCAGAAAGAAATGCTTCATCAGCTTCAATGCACGGAAACTCTCCTAAGATCTTTCGGCACGAATCCATTTGCACAGCTACAATAAACTCCCAAACTGAGGGTGGATTTCAAGATTATATATTTTAGCAGGTTTTTGCTTTATTTATGAAAAATTCTTTCCACTACTGGAGCTGAATTAAAAACGAGCATCCCCGTTGGTCTTTTTTGGCTGTTTGGGGATTTTTTGCTTTGCTTTTTTTCTCCTTTTATGGGTTTTTTTTTGTTGTTGTTTTGGTGCTAAAGGACTAGAATTCAGAGATAGACCATTAGATCCAACACAAAACCCCTACCCAACAACTGTACATTACGCACAAGCACTTCCCAGACAGCCTTTTGAGTTTCAGTTTTCAGTAATGTCTACAATCTTCTCTAAAATTAACTTGTTTTTTCAGAAAATATTACCGTGCCTGGCTTAGATCGCTTTGCTCTCTTCAATCAGGATACAAAACTATATGTGACAGATAATTACATCAGTTGGTTTTTTCCCCGACCTTGTTTCTTACTCTTCCAGTCGGTGCCTTTAGGTCCATGAACAGCCTCCCCTTCCCTCCCTCCAATCACTGAGCAGGGAACAGGAGCTGTCCTGCAAGTGCTACAGCACCACAATTCATCCAGCTCTTTCTTAACCCCCCCATTTCAGTGTGTCATCAATGATCAGTGCCTAGAGTTCATATTCTAGCTGCTGTCCACCTGTAACATGGGCTTTGAAAACACCCTGTTCACCATCACAGAGAGGTTACTGTAACAGGAAACAGTCCCTCAGGGCTGTGAAAGTCAACCCACTTCAGCGCTATTTTCACCGTTTCAATCGCGTATGATCTGGAGTTGAATGGCAGCTGGACTTGGGTTTTAAGCCATGATGTACTTTACCCCACTACTTGTTTAAAGACTCTGACAGGGCGTGCTCCAGCAGGTCGGTGGCTCTGAGCACGGAGCAGCTCTCAGCTAAAGGAGTTCTGATTTATTATCAAGTGATACAGGTAAAAAGAAAACCTGACCTTTACTGTTTGAGCATCTTCTCTTGACTGGAGCATCTGTGTGCCAGGGCAAGGCTGAGAGCCCTGGGGCTGTTCAGCTGGAGAAGAGCAGCCTGAGAGGGGAGCTGAGCAATGCTGAGCAAGAGCTAAAGGGCCCCGGCCTGGGGGGCAAGAGGATGGGGACAGACTCTGCTCAGTGGTGCCCAGCCACAGGACAAGGGGCAGCGGGCACCAACTGGAAGCCAGGAGGTTCCAGCTGAGCAGGAGGAGAAAGTTGTTTGGTGTGAGGGTGTGGGAGCCTGTGCCAGGCTGCCCAGAGAGGCTGTGGAGTCTCCTTGTCTGAAGAGATTCCCAACCCGGCTGGACACTGCACTGCTGGGCCCCTGCTCTGAGTGACCCTGCTGGATGGAGCAGGGGGGACACCAGAGCATCTCCAGAGGGCCCTGCCCACCCCACTGTGCTGTAAACACTGTGCTGTGTGTAAACAGAGCTGGCCATATATACATATATTTTTTTTTTCCCTCAAAAAGAAAAATTCCTCTCTTTTTAACAGCCGACCAAACTAACAGCAACCCTACAGACCCAGCTCCAGCTGTGAACACACGCTCGTTCTTTAACTAGAGCAATGACTTTCCAAATCAAAACTGTGCCACCCCGTAAGATACAAACCCAACTGACTTCCCACTTTCAATAATTACAGAAGGTCTACCACTTTTGGTAACTTTAGAGACAGGATCAACAGAAACCATTCCTGCAATAAAACAGCTGTTCCTACAGGCAGAGGGAAGACCCTGACTTTTGCAGAACTCTTTCAATGCACAATAAAATTATCTCTTTTCCCACCCAGACTCAATCTCAGAGGAAAAACAGCACACTGAGAAGAGCTGTGGACACAGACAGGTACCTCTCACACCTCTACACCTCTGCAGTAAGACCTGTGAGTGTGCAACAAGAAACTGTCGTCAGCATTTAGTTCTTGGGTTGTTTTTTTTTCTCTTAGTTGAAATTAGTTAAGATTTCTGAAGCTCGTAACAGAAAATCAGTAAGAAATCTGAGCAGCATCTCCTAAAGGTGAAAGGGGACCCTCTGCCCCGAGCTCTGATCGCCCACCTTCCCCAAGCCAGCACGTTTCACACGCCTGGCCATGTGTCCTAGGCTGGAAAGCCCCATGAGGGAAGGCACTGGGAATTACTGTAGGTCTCTGGACATTTCAGCTCAACTCTTGGAGCGACAGAGGGACACACGGACTGCTGGAAGCTGTACGAAAGGAGCAGAGGAGGAAAACACTGTGTCACTGTGTGACCTGACAGCACACTCCTGTCTGGAGAACAGCGAGGCTGAGCAGGTCACCGCGTAAAGCCGGATAGCCGGACCCTTCCAACCCAAACTGTGCTATGACTCCACATAAGGCATTCCCAGGAGCATCCTCAGGGACCAGAGGCCAGGAAAGGAAGATCTGTTCATCTGATCCCACAGGGCTGTTGTTGGCAGTCACAGCTCTTCCGGGAGGAGACTTGCAGCTCTCCCCCCCCCCCCCCCCCCCCGCCCCAGCGCGGTACACAGGGCTGGACTGGCAGGAAGCTCCCCGGCGACCTGCAGCTCCAGCTAGAGCTTCCTTCCAGTTACTGCACTCACCTGTATTGTGCCCACCTTCAGCCTCCCAACCGTTACTGGTTTGGGCTGACTGAGGGAACTGGGTCTGGTTAGTCTGGAGAGGAGAAGCCTGAGAGGGGACTTTATAAATACCTATCTATCTATCTATCTATCTATCTATCTATCTATCTATCTCTATAAATATCTGCAGGGTGGGGGTCAAATGGAAGGGGCCAGGCTCTTTCCTGCAGCGCCCAGCAATAGGACAAGGAATAGTGGGGATAAACTTGAGCGTAGAAGGTTCCACCGCAACATGAGGAGAAACTTCTTCCCTGTGAGAGTGATGGAGCCTGGCCCAGGCTTCCCAGAGAGGCTGGGGAGTCTCCTTCTCTGGAGACTTTCCCAACCCACCTGGATCTGTTCCTGTGTGGGCTGCCCTGGGTGACCCTGCTCTGGCAGGGGGGTTGGACTCGATGGTCTACAGAAGTTCCTCCAAACCCCTGCCATTCTGTGATTCTACAATTTCTTATTTTGGAAGAAATCCCACACCTCAACCTTACCAAACCAAACCTTACTTTACTCACGACAGTTCTTTACAAGAAAAACACTTCTTGCCCCAGGATTATCATGAAGGGTGAAGACAAGAGTTACAGGATGATAGAACTTTACCAGGATGAAGTGAATTGCTCCGTGCAGAGCCCCCAGACACACACTCCCACTCACTGGTTATTGAGCATTTCCAGCATACTGCCCGCCAGGATCCTGAAGCCTTCCCCAAGATGTGAAAGGTAACACGAAGCTCATCAACATGAGCACGTAACTCAGGCAAACTGCATTTGCTTTAATACTGCTTGGCCACAGCATTGTGAAATCTTTCTGCTTTTCTCACTCACCCAATTAATTTTGCACTGTCAGCTTTCTACACTGACAATTCATCTTCCTTCTCATTTCACGTGTGGAGACGGTGAACAGCACACACTCAGCAGTGCAGAAGCAGAAAGCTGGAACTGGCTTTTTTTCCCCTCATATCTAGTTTTTCTTCTCTAAACAGTTATTAATTGCTGACAGAACCCCTCTCCGTTATCCCCTGGCAGCTGGTTTTCAACAGTTTGATAAAACACCTTATCTTTCTGGGCCATACTTGCACCACACTGGGCCTGTCACCGTTATCCATGTGTTTCCCTGACTCCAGAGCAGTGCTGGAGAGCCCTGGAGCCTGGCTCCCCTCAAGAGAAGGGGCACTGCACACCAGCCAAGGCTCCAGGATTCCAGAGGTGTCCATCATGGTGCTGCTGTGCCAGAAATCCCCCTAAGTGCAGCTGGATCAACTGTCTCGCAGCTCCTGCTCGGGAACTGGTGTCACACTTGCCGCTTCCAGCCCACCGGGTTTCAGGTTGGCAATCTCTTCTTTCAGCTCCTTTAAATCCTTCGGTCCACACCACTCGCTCCTCATGCTTGTTCCGCTGACTTTGTGCCAGGGATGCTCCCATTTGAGGCAGCTCCTGAGACCATCCTCCTGTACGGAAATTCCCTGCCCCTTGTGAATCTCCCAAGAAGCCCCTGAAGCGAGCAGAGTTTAGATCTATTTTCGCTAGGGGCCATCTCCTTTTCACTTGGGTCACCCATCAGTCATCTGCCCTACGCCTTCTGGGACAGGTTTCCTTCTTTTGAGGGGTTCCAGTGGGTTTGCCTTTAGCAAACTGCTCAAAAATCCCAGAATGTTCGGGGTTGGAAAGGACCTCTGAACATCATTGAGTCCAACCCCCCTGCCAGAGCAGATCACTCACAAATGCATCCAGACAGGTCCTGAAAGTCTCCAGAGAAGGAGACTCCACAGCCCCTCTGGGGAGTCTGTTCCAATGCGCCACAACTCTCACAGTAAAGAAGTTCTTCCTCATCTTGAGGTGGAACTTCCTGTACTCGAGCTCAAATCCATCACCCCTCATCCTATCGCAAGGCATGAGTGAAAAGAGGCTGTCCCTGCCTTCCTGACAGCATGCCTTGGTCCAGTCTCCAGGATTAGCTCACCACTACAGCCTTTTTCTCTGTCTGCACACAACATCCCCCTCCTGGGGATACGCTTTCACCTGTAATGGATGATTTGGTTTTGAGCCTGTTTTCTACAGCAGGATTTTTGAAACCCTTGTACCAGAAGCCGCTGAAACGTTCCCAGGCCAGCTGCCAGCTTTCCACCCTTGCCCAGTACCAATTGCTTCCTCATGAGCCTCCTTGTATTTGTGCAGTTCCACCCCTGGATGTTGGAGAGCAACCCCCGAGGCCACGGTAATGCTGTTTATGTCTTCTTTGCTGCAACGAGGATGCTAAACCTGAGCACACAATGGTTACTGTTACAAGGTGATTTTACAACTGCTGTATTTCTTAGAGCTCCCAGGGGTAGAGGGAGACTTATTTCTCCTCCTTCTGGCTCACTGCTGCATGCAAAGGCATCCCCAGCTCCTGCAAGGCCTGTCACCAGGGGCAGCTGAAACCCCTCATCGTTACCAGGTGCTCTGCTCTCGCAGCCTTTTCCAGGCTCCTGGTTTCACAAGGAAAGGTCTCGCGCTTTGCCCTCTCGTCACAGGGCTGTGCTCCGATGGGGATTTACTGCTGAGTTTTCCTCCTTGCCGTTTTCCTTCTGAACTTTGTGAGCTTCCACCCCACCGCTTTAACGGCTCCCTCTCCACAGCACGCAGCATTCCGAGCATGCCTCTCCTTCCAAACCTGTCAAGTTTCTCCCCTGCTCTGCTTTAGAAACTTTCATAACCTTTCCTTAAGGGCCAAAAGCTAGATTCCACTCAGATTCAGAGTCCATTCTTCCTGCTTAGCCTTTATTTATTACAAAAGCTTCCATGGTTTCTAATAAGCTTCAGCCCCCTTCCCCCTCTCCAGAACCTCACCATGCTTTGAAAATGTTCCTCAGCCTGCTCTATCCATAGGAAGTGTTTCCAACTAAATACTTCCTGAAGACCAGCCCTATCTGTCCTGGCAAGCAGGTCACCACGCAGTCCTTGCTGCCATCAGACTCCTTATCTGCCTGTAGACTACAGCCACACTTCCCACCACCATCCTGGTTCTTGAGCGGGTAGAAGATAATCACTGCACTGTTTGGCTGGAAAAGCCCTTTCAGCTCCTGAAGTCCAACGGTTCCCCCAGCACTGCCAGGGCACCACTGACCCCCGGCCCTCAGCACCACAGCTCCAGATAAAACACCATCACCTGATCTAATGCCAGCAGCTGCTAAAGAGAGCAGTGAAGCAGACTGCGAACTTTGGGCCTTCCCAACACAAGGTTTTCTCCTCTCTTACCACCACAGAGGCCACAACACTGGAGACTGGCTTCTTCCCACCACTGCTGCCTTTGCCTGTACCTCCTCCTCAGCCAACCTGGACTTGAGCTGCCCAAACCACAGGCCACCTTCAAAAGCTTATGAAAAAGCATCTATATAATGGTGCACGTCAAATCAAGGATGCCTGGGAGTAAACACTCTCCACTGAGCTCTCCTCTTCATCTGGGTTTGCATTAAGGACTTTGCTTCTTGAAAAATTTTTGTTTGTCCCCACCTTCCCTTGTTCTTAACCCGCTGGGTTACGATGGCAGAAGATTTCCACGTCCAGCCTTCAGCACACGGGCTGAGACGTAAACCCTCCTCTGCCAGCAGCCACAAAAATCCTGAGAATCAGTTGGAAAGGACCTTTAAAGATCATCTAATCCAACCCCCCAGGACTTAAAAACACAGCCCGGTTAACTAAGCAGCGAGTATTCTGCGGTGACAGGGACAATGTTTGAGTGAGTAGTGCCATGGCACTGGAGTCCCTGGTCCTCTCCTCCAGCAAAGCGCACGCAGACTCCAGCAAAGGACCCCGAGGGTCACGCTGTTCAGCATCCCCCACCTCAGAGCACTACGGGAAGCATCGCCCACTCTCTCGGTCACCCCTCTGGGTTGCAGGGTGTCCCAGGTCACTCCGTGGCTAACCCGAGGTAAAGGGCAGCAGTGAGCACAGAGCCCGTCAGCGTGGCGTGTCCCCAAGAAGCCAGCTGTTCTGGTGTCAGACCTGACGCGATGCAGGAAACGCTCCAAGTCAGGAGAGGGCTGCGCACTGCACCCCTGCGGCGAGTACCTGCTCCAGATCTGCAGCTGCAGGCCAAGAGCGTCCAGCTGATGCTCCCGGTTCCTCCTGGTACCTCCCCTTTCAGAGCAGTGGCCTGGCCGAGCACTCCAGCATACTCTGCACTTGGTCAGCCCTCGCTCGGCCCTGTTCGGGTGCCTGCCCCACAGACCCGATCGACGCTCCCAGCTCTTCAGGGCTTTCCAAGCAGCACCAGCCAGAACCGGTCCATTCCCAGCCCCAAACCTGCTGGGGTTTGTTCAGTTATTTACACACAGAGCAGCCTTTCATTCTGACATGAACTTAACGATGAAAAACAAGCCTCCCAAACCTGAAACGCAAATATTTTCAAGTCTACTTTTGGTTTAAAATGTCTAAAGAGAACTCACTAGGAGAAGCGAGCAGGTCTGAAGAGCTCACCATCAGAAGGAGGCTCTTTACAGAGCGGGATCCGCTCGGGAACCACGACAGAGCTGAAATCAGCAGGATTTCAAAAGCAGCCCTTGGAAATGGCGAGTTCTTCACTGCGCTGCTCGCTTTCTCCTGGGAGCCTGACCCCTGAAGAGCAATGGAGCTCAGAAACGCGTAACTCGGAGCAGACCGTGCTCTGCTTGCAGTTCTGGTAGCAACACACTGAAGGTGCCACCAAGACACTGACTGTTTTGCTTGCAGAGTTTTGAATAAACCACAAGAAGTTTGGGGGGGGTTGAGGTTGGTTTTCTTTGTTCTTTTTTTTAGACCAGCTCATAAAAAATAAACCAGCTTCTGAAAATTCCCTGTGAACAACCGAAGGCTGTGAACTGTTTCACAGCACTCAAAGCCTTTTTCCCAAGGCTGAAAAGGTTACACCCAGTCCACACCAGAGCACTCCCAACACCTCCCGTTCAGCTTTCTCTGTGGAGGGCAGAAACCTAATACCTACTTGAAGCGGATCTTCTCATCCATGTCCATGGGGGGCTCATGGGTGATGAGGTTGACCAGCTCCTCCATGCAGTGCTGCTGGCAGAGGAAGTCCAGCAGCTTGCGGTTCTGAGCCTTGCACTCCTGTAAGATGTCATCTTCATCCATCAGCTCATGAAGTGTCACATCTTCTTTATCCAGCAGCTTGTCCACGTGTGATGTTGTGTTCAAATCAAACTTCCAGAACATGTTGATGGGACACAACTAGCTGTAGTGAGAAAGAATACAGAGAGTTAATCTTCCATTTTTGTTAAGTATCCCTCCTTTACAGCTGGGAGCAGAACACCCTAATGCAGCTGCCAGCCAGAGCTGAAAGAACAGTTAAATCTGGGGAACAAAACAACTTCTCACACCAGAAAACCACCATGACTTGGATTACAGCTGCATGATGTCAACAGTGGCACAACATATGCATGAGGCACCATCAACTGCAAGCAGCTCCAACTAAAAGGAGATTCTGCTCACACAATGGATGTCAGCATGGAGGGGTGGGCAGGGCCCTCTGGAGGTGCTCTGGTGTCCCCCCCCGCTCCATCCAGAAGGGTCACCCAGAGCAGGGCCCCAGCAGCGCAGTGTCCAGCCGGGGTGGGAATCTCTCCAGACAAGGAGACTCCACAGCCTCTCTGGGCAGCCTGGCACAGGCTCCCACACCCTCACACCAAACAACTTTCTCCTCCTGCTCAGATGGAACCTCCTGGCTTCCAGATTGTGCCCGCTGCCCCTTGTCCTGTGGCTGGGCACCACTGAGCAGAGTCTGTCCCCATCCTCTTGCCCCCCAGGCCGGGGCCCTTTAGCTCTTGCTCAGCATTGCTCAGCTCCCCCCAGTTCTACTGGATTCAAACCCAGGCTGGTCACAAGCGAGGAAACCACAGCACTGCACTGTAAACAATCTGCATTAAAGATTTTGGGTTTGGGTTTTTTTGGTACTATTTGTATTTCTTTAGAGAATCAGCTGCCAAAGAAAGAGCTCAGATTAGTCTGGCATAATTTAAACTACTGCTCTAATTTTTCTCAGCTACTTTCATTTTTCATTGTGTCTTTACTCTTCCCTACAGGAAGCAAATCAGGACTAACCTTTGTTCTTGCCCTGTAACACTTCCAGTATCTTCAGAGAGTACACCTCCAACTCCTCATCAGGAGATGTTTCTGCTTCAAGAAGCAGGAAAATTATTTAACTACCTGAGAATCTGAGTATAGCCTTTCATTTCTACCTTCCACTGAGTGTGTCAGACTAAAATCTTCCCCAGACACTGTCTCAGTCTGTCTGGAGAGAAGGAGGCTGAGGGGAGACCTTCTGGCTCTGACAGCTCCTGACAGGAGGTTGGAGCCAGGGGGGGTCAGGCTCTGCTCCCAAGGAACAAGGGACAGGACAAGAGGAACCGGCCTCCAGTTGCCCCAGGGCAGGTTTAGGTTGAACAAGAGGAACAATTTCTTCCCCCCTGTCCCTGCAGGGTTGTCCAGGGCTGTCCCAG
This sequence comes from Todiramphus chloris collaris, assembly GCA_025345505.1. Lineage (NCBI taxonomy): Eukaryota > Metazoa > Chordata > Aves > Coraciiformes > Alcedinidae > Todiramphus > Todiramphus chloris. Next base: position 176,482 of record JANVCC010000130.1, on the reverse strand, counting down.
GCTGCCCAGGGCAGTGGTGGAGTCCCCATGATCCCTGGAGGGGTTTCCAAGCCCCTCGTGGAGCTGTGGTGCTGAGGGACAGGGGTCAGTGGTGCCCTGGCAGTGCTGGGGACCTGGTTGGGCTCCAGGAGCTCAAAGGGCTCTTCCAATTGCAGCAGCTCTGTGATCCTCACTCAAGCCCCGTGGTTCTGCTGCACTTAGGGAAGCCTAGTGAAGGGAAAGTAAAGCAGCTCCTGAAGGCAGGAGCCCTGTGCAGGAAGAGCTGGTCAGCTCCCGGGTGCGTACGTGACACAGAAGGTCAGGGGCAATGAGGGACCAGGAGGCATCATGCTGTGGGGATTAAAGATGGCTTCAAGAACTATACACTAACACAAAAGAAAGGAGAGTAACTGTTCTTGCCCATTGGCCGTGGTGATGGGCAGGGCTCAAACGAGCCAGGCCTTCCCTGGAAGGCCACCCCTAGGCAGAGGTGCATGTGGTCACTGGCAGAAGCAGGCCAGAGCTGCCACCATGCCACGCTCCCAGCTGATCTGTGCCCAGCTCCTGGGTTCCGGCGCGGGGATCGCGAAGCTTTGTTCAGCTATTTCCGCAGCAGCAGGAACGCTTGCTCCAACCATTCATTTTACTTTTTCCAGCACCCAAAAAAACCTTACCACACCTGATCTTTTGCCAGTTCCACCTCTTGCGTAACTGCAGCCAGGACAGAGTTTTGAAATGATTTTTTGGGTTAGGTTTTTTTGAGGGTTTGCTGAAGAAGGGAGGCACTGCCAGGGCCCACAGCAGGGCCATCAAAAAGGCTAAAGACACGAGTTTCTTAGGCAGATGTTTAAATATCCAGGTCCTTCACAGTGGACCTGCCCCACTGGAGGCCGGATGGGAGCTGCTGACAGAACACTCAGTTTGCAGCGAGCGGTCAAGTCACCGACGCGCGCTTGCTGCCCTGCCTCGGTGGCAGGCTTCCTCACGAGCGCGGGTCAAAGGCTCGCGAGGAGGGCAAGAAATTAAGGCTGCTTTGCTCCTGGAATAGCTGCGTTACCCAGGACATGTGACACCAAATTCTGCGCGGCTTCGCTCAGAGCACAGGTAATGTTGCTATTCCAGGGGGCCTTTTCTCCACGCCAACATTATTCCTCCTCTTAGCGTCTTTAACTTGGAGATTTAGAAGGAATCAGGAAAATCCCTGCAAGTCTGTCCCTTGTGTCATGGCGTCGACGATGCCAGGAAGCCCTGCTTCGGTGTGTGGATGCTGCAATACGAGACCGGACTGGGAACACTTACACTGGGAGTTCTCAAGGCAGCCCAAGCAGACCTTCCTCACAGCTTTGTCCTCTTGCTGCCACCTCGGACACCACGGTTACTCGCTGGCTTTGGACCTTCAGCGTTTTGAGGCAGAGTTCACACACATTACGGGGAAGTGCCTGCCCCTGACTCCAGCAGACACAGAACTGACACCTAGAAATTCACTTTATAAAGTTCTTTCTAAACATCAGGGGTCAACCACTTCTAGTCAAACCTACAGCATCGTGGTTCCTGTGAAGCCACCTATGAATGGCCAGGCTCTGGGCTTCATCTCTGACACCCAAGCCCAGGTACAGAGAGGAAACTGGGGGGAAGTTGTCCAAAACAAAAGACCAGATCTCCCTCATGGCCCATCCACAGCCAGTTTCTAACAAACTTCCAAACCACCAGATTAGTCACCTCAGATTGATCCCAGCCTTTTGGGAACTTGTTTCATCCCCCCAGTCACACAGAATCACGGAATGTCTTTGGTTGGAAGAGACCTTCAAGATCATGCAGGCCAACCTTTGACCCAACAATGCAAGTTCACTGCTAACCCCTGTCCCTCAGCACCACAGCTCCACGGGGGGCTTGGAAACCCCTCCAGGGATCATGGGGACTCCAACACTGCCCTGGGCAGCCTGGGACAGCCCTGGACAACCCTGCAGGGACAGGGGGGAAGAAATTGTTCCTCTTGTCCAACCTAAACCTGCCCTGGGGCAACTGGAGGCCGGTTCCTCTTGTCCTGTCCCTTGTTCCTTGGGAGCAGAGCCCGACTCCCCCTGGCTCCAACCTCCTGTCAGGAGCTGTCAGAGCCAGAAGGTCTCCCCTCAGCCTCCTTCTCTCCAGGCTGAACAAGCCCAGGGCCCTCAGCTGCTCCTTACCACCCTTGTGCTCCAGCCCCTTCCCCAGCTCCGTTGCCCTTCTCTGGCCACGCTCCAGCCCCTCAAGGTCCTGCTGGGAATGAGTGAGGGGCCCAAACCTGACCCCAGGATTCCAGGGGCGGCCTCCCCGGTGCCCAGTGCAGGGGGACGATCCCTGCCCTGCTCCTGCTGGCCACCCCAGTGCTGACACAGCCAGGATGCTGGTGGCTTCTTGTCCCCCTGGGCTCATTTCCAGCCACCTGTCCACCAATTCCCCCCTATCAGGCAGTTTCCAGCCACTGTCCCCAGCCCGAATCCCGGCAGGGGATTGTTGTGACCCATGGGCCGGACCTGGCCCTTGGCCTGGCTGAACTGTTTGAGCTGTCCATTCTATTCTAATTCAGTGCCGATTCCAAGCAGGTGAACTTTTAGCATCCCGGCACCGAGAGCTTCTGCACCCATCAGCGCAGCTCCTGGTAGCACACTCAAGTAACTGAATTTCTTAAGTTGGGAACAGACATCTGAATGTTCAACCTACGTGACACTGCAGCGACAGCAGCGCTGTTTGGCTGGGTAGTGTGTTCCTCACAAACTGTTCTGCAGATATTTTTAACCAGTTATAAATGCACCGAGAGCAGAGCTGACATAAAAGGCCTGAACTGTGGAGTGTTTGGGTGCAGCTAACCCTGATGTCGACAGTCCCTGCACGCCTGTGGAACGCACACGGATAGCTCACTTCTCCAGTTTCAGCCCATCGTGAATCTGTCAGTTCCAAGCTTTTCCAGAACTTTTTATGCATCTCTAGGAAAAGGGACCTAGGCAATCAGGAGACACTTGGCTCTTCTACCAGCACAGAGCAGGCTCATCCCCTTTCCAACCACCTTCTTAGAACAAAGGTGGAGAAGAACTGCGGCGGAGTTTGGCCTCTCCTGGTCCTCACCAGCAGAGCTGGGGTTCTGGAGGACACTGACCCAATTCCCAGCACCCTGGGACTGGGAGCAGCATCATCCAACTGGGAAGGGAGGCTGCCATACAGCAGCAACTCTCCCACCACGCATGCAACATGAGACTCCTTCACCCTCCTCCCTGACACAAAAAGCTCTTTTAGCTCCTGTGCTCTCCGCTCAGTAAAACGCAGGCAGAGAGATGTGGAAATGACTGTTCACAGCACGCTGAAAGCAACAGGCTGTTAGGCCAGAGCAGGTGCCCAGGCAGTCAACTGAGGTGTGGTAACCCACCAAACATCTCCACAAGCTGGCAAGCAGAACGGTTACCCCAGAAATCCCCAAAGAGACATACTCGCCAATGAAGGACCAGCAGAACAAGTCACAACCTGCAGGAGCCAGATGAACTCTCCTGGGAGACGAAGGGAGATACCAGAAAGCTGGGGAGGGACTTTTTAGGCTGGGGGGCAGTGATAGGAGCAGAGGGAATGAATTAAAACTAGAGAGAGGTCGATTCAGGTTGGACAGTAGGAAGAACTTCTTCCCCATGAGGGTGGTGAGACACTGGCACAGGTTGCCCAGAGACGTGGTGGAAGCCCCATCCTCAGAAGGTTTTAAGGCCAGGCTGGATGGGGCTCTGAGCAACCTGCTCTAGTGGGAGGTGTCCCTGCCCATGGCAGGGGGGTTGGAACTGAATGATCTTTGAGGTCCCTCAAAGTCATCATTACTGTAAAAGAATGAAAATCTACAACAGTAACTGCCCCATTTCACAAGGATTAGGTGATTCAAAATTCCTTACCCTGCTTCGCTGCAGGGAAACCATCACAACTAACAAGGCACTTGCTCTCTAGGAGCCATGGAAAGCCTGCAGAGCACTCTTCAGAAACGGGCTCTCCCCACAAGGAACCTGAGCTGCTGTGAACAGCCTCAGCAGCATTACTCACCATACTGTGGCCATGATAATGTTGGGCAGACAGTTGGAATTGATCATCTCGGAGGTCTTTTCCCACCTTAATGAGTCTGTGATTCTGTGAAACCTCAGCTCATCTAACGGGACCCAACCCAGGAACCAGAAATCAGAGCCATCCACCTCCTGAAATGACAGTATCTGCTAGAGGAGCCAGGGGCCCAGGGTGAGCAAACACCTTCTTTTGGAATTAGGATGTAAATCCACCTTGTTCTACAACTCATAACCTGCTCTTCAGCTCCTTCCAAAGTGCTGATTAAAAGCAATCTACTGAATAACAGGAAATGGGCTGAGAGAGACCGAAAACAGCGAGAGAGCTGCTGAGCATTAGGAGACCAATACATGGTAAATACAATTTCTTCCTGTGATGCAGGACTCGCAAAGATTCAGGGCTGTTTCCTGTTTGTGCCGTCTTTAAAACACCTACTTAAACCTGAAGAGCTTCTAAACACATCTAAAATATTAAATGCTAGAAATCACTAATAAAGGCAAAGAATACTTGGTAAGTGTACAGCAGAAAAGGGAGATGAGGAAATGAATTATGAAACAAGATCCTAATTTCGCTAGCAATCTGTGCCAGTGCACATGCCAAGAAAGAAAAAAAAGCCTGGAAAGTGAATCGAATGCCAGAATCCCAGCATGGTGGGGTGGGCAGGGCCCTCTGGAGATGCTCTGGTGTACCCCCTGCTCCCTCCAGCAGGGTCACCCAGAGCAGGGGCCCAGCAGCGCAGTGTCCAGCCGGGGTGGGAATCTCTCCAGACAAGGAGACTCCACAGCCTCTCTGGGCAGCCTGGCACAGGCTCCCACACCCTCACACCAAACAACTTTCTCCTCCTGCTCAGCTGGAACCTCCTGGCTTCCAGTTGGTGCCCGCTGCCCCTTGTCCTGTGGCTGGGCACCACTGAGCAGAGTCTGTCCCCATCCTCTTGCCCCCCAGGCCGGGGCCCTTTAGCTCTTGCTCAGCATTGCTCAGCTCCCCTCTCAGGCTGCTCTTCTCCAGCTGAACAGCCCCAGGGCTCTCAGCCTTGCCCCAGCACACAGATGCTCCAGGCCTCTAATGTCCCAGACACCCAAGATCAGGGCATCTTAGGCATCTGATGGCAAAGGAAAAGAATTAAAACCCGCGCAGGGAAGTGGGTAATGGGAGGGTAGGAAACGGAGCATATTCCGCCCTGAGCAAGCCTCTGCAGCAGCATGGAAGCCAACGGTGTGCGGCCGTAAGGAGTGAGGCCGACAGCAGGAGAGGCCCTCTCCAGAGCTCAGGCCTCTGCCCAGCAGCAGAGCAGGAGGAGGGACACCCTATCTGCGCTGAGCAATTTCTTTGCTTTCTCTGGCAGAAGTGCTGCATCATCTCGCAGAGCTCAGCTTGCTCAGTATTAAGCGTGAACTGCTTTCTTCACTCATCCCTCACTCTTGCTGAGGATGTTCTGGTCCTCGGAACAGTAGGGCCTAACGGCCCCCCGTACCCCCTACACCAGGAAGCCATCCCAACCTACCACTCTTTCATCTGCCAAGAAGGGTACCATGACCATGTTGAGCATCCAACAAGCCACCACGTCCATCCCCCCTCTGTAAGGTGGAGGAGGGAACCCTACAAAGGGGGCAAGCACAACTAGCTGTCTGTCCTTCAGTCCCTCCACCAGCAGCAATTGGAGCCTCTGCAGTACCTGTTGGAGGGCTGTGGTGCTCAGAGATCAGTTCAGCCCGGTGCACTCAGTTTAACCCGGAGAAAGGCAGATGAATGTTTCTCTTCTCCAAAGGGAACACACTTGTTCAGGGCTTTGACTCCTGGCCTTACGCCTTATTGATGTGGTATCACCTCATGGGAAGTTCCCAGACATAACACAGACAAGAAGCACTGCAGTCTGATAAGAAGACTCTCAATTCCCTGACCTTTGATGAGGTGCCTGCTCAGGGAAGACTTGCTGTACAGCTCTGGCAGAGTCCAACAAGGTCTGTTACTGGTGTTTCTGAACAGAAAAGCCACACAGCGTATCCACATCGGGGTGTGACTTCTCCTGCCTTCTGCCCCAACAGCCCCCAACCTCCCGCACACCTTTCTGCCACAGTAATAGTTGATAAAAAGACAAGAGCAGAGTAACTGCTCCATCAGCAACACAGACTGAACTGGTCACCATCATCTTGCCCTGTTTCTCTTGCTTTTTGACTGTAACTGCTGAACTATTTGACCTTCATCTCTACATGAAGACTTGGGTGTCAGGTCTCCAGCAACATTTGAGCGATACTTCCCCCGGGACCCAGAAAAGCCAGGAGGCACACACTGAACGCCAGGACACGTCAGAAAGCAGTAGGGAGAAATATTTCTAGAACTAGATCACAGAATAGTAAGGAAGGGACCTCTGGAGATGATTTGAGTCCAACCGCCCTGCCAGAGTAGGGTCACCCAGGGCAGCCCACACAGGAACAGATCCAGGCGGGGCTGGAAAGTCTCCAGAGCAGGAGACTCCACAGCCTCTCTGGGCAGCCTGGCACAGGCTCTGTCACTCCCACAGTGAAGAAGTTTCTCCTCATGTTGAGGTGGAACTCCCTGTGTTTTCACTCTGCCACCATCACCTCTCATCCTATCCCAGGGCATCCCTGATGATCCTTAAGGTCTCTCCCAACCCACTCTATGGTTCTCCAAGCTTTGTACAAGTCTGCTATGTGAACACCCACCAACACACTTACAGCCACAGAACAGCTACTACTACTCTCCACGAAGCCTTCTTGCAGTTATTTGTTCGATGTCCAGAGCAACACTAAACTACAAGACAACTCCAGTGCAGTGGGAGTCTCAGGGCTAGAAGCAGCAAGGCCAGACGCAGGGGTGTCAGAAGCAGCAGCTCAACCCAGAGCACTGAAGGGATGAGAACATGGTCAGGAATTGGGTTTCTAAGTGTCTGGAGTAGTAACAAAATCCTTCAAACTGTTGTATTTCAACAAAGTGCTTTTCCTGAGGCCTAGATGATGAAAGAGCTTATTTGGACACGAGCAGGAGCACGGTGGTTTCCTTTTGAAGAGCTTTCCATTCTGAAGTGAAGGAGGAAGTTTCTCAAATGAATAATGTCCGTTTCCCCCTCCTGGATGTCACTATAGAGAAAGCTGGGGTGGTACTTTTGCTTTAGCCTTTGATACCACTTCAAGAACGTGTCTTCAGCACTGGAAGCATCTCCAGGGGCTGTCAGAGTTCTCTGCTGTTTCTGCAAAGTGTCTGCTGCTTTGCATCGGCCTCCTCCAGCAAGGCTGGCTGAGGAGTCCAGGCACACAGGATGCATTTGGGTTCTTCCTGCCCTCAATAAAGGACACTGGAACTGGAAAGCTACAGTACAGGGGGTTTCTGTAGGTAAGTTAAAGTCTCAGTCTCTGTTTCATTCTGGTATCTGCACTAAAAGAGGTTTTTACAGAACTTATTTCAAAATAAAAGCGCAAACAAGAAGGAGCATTTGGTAAAGTGACGTTTTCTGCAGGATGACGGAGAAGTTCCCCAGGGTAAACTGGAGGAGGAGAACAGAGACAGAAGAGCTTCCTGCGCCATACCCGTCCAGCTAAACACGCTCGGATGTCCTCACTTCACTGCCCACAGTCACCGTTTGCTGCCGCTCCGCCACCTAACCTCACACCGCAGCGGCCCCGCTTCACTTGACCTCTCTGTATTTCAGTTCCCACTTTTGCAGACCCGGGGAAGCCCTGAGCCACGCAAGGATCTTCGAGATCAGCAGCTGTGAACAGCTTGAAATAAGCTTTCCGTAAGTGGGGATTTCTTCAGCGGGCTCCTGTTGCCCGCCAGCAGCCGGGCTTCACCTGCAGGCGAGGCAGAGTCCAGCCGAGACACCAGCGGCTGCTCCCTGTGTCCCCACAGCCACACCACTCCTGCCACACGGCTTCTCGAGTGTCCCTTTCCTTCCTTAGCCAACTCCAGAAGAGCTCAATCAGAATATGAGAACATGAGGATAAACACGTCAGGGGCAAGGTTCACATTCTTGCTGCTCAAGATAACTCTGGCTATTTTTCTTTTAAAGCTGTTTCTAGCTCTTTGGGGAAAAAAAAACCCCGCCTTTAAATGCAGTCACTGTAACTGCTGTAGTGACACGTGCCAGGCTAAAAATTCTCTTCAGCAGGGGCAGAGGTGGCAAGAACCACCCCCCCTGCTCAGAGCCAGCAGATGCAGGGGCCGGAAGTCTCCCAGTGCTGGGTCTGGCTGGGAAGCCCTGCTGGGGTTACATGGCCTGCTCTGTCTGGGGGGACTGAACATCTGGTGGGAAGCACAGACCAGAACCACGTGGCAGGAGCTGAGAGATGGCTATCAAGTGGTTCTGCCTCCCATTGGCTAAGGCACGCTGCTCATACTGGTTTGGAAGGGACTTGAGGCCTTAATTCTTACCATAGACTGGTTTGGGTTAGAAGGACCTTAAAGATCATCCAGTTCCACCCCCCCTGCCATGGGCAGGGACATCTCCCACCAGAGCAGGTTGCTCAGAGCCCCATCCAACCTGGTCTTGAACACTTCCAGTGACGGAGCAGCCACAGCTTCCCTGGGCAGCCTGGGCCAGGGTCTCAGCACCCTCAGAGTGAAGAATTTCCTTCATATTTCTAATCTACATCTCCCCTCTGCCAGTCTGAAGCCATCACCCCACGTTCTATCGCTACAAGCCCTTTTTAAAAGTCCCTCCCCAGCTCTCTTGCAGACAGCATCTGGAAGATACTGGAAGGCCTTAATTCTCACAAGTGCTTTAATCAGCTGTGAAGCAATTACTGGTACTGACCTTTAACACTGGCCAAGCATCTCCAAAGAATCACTCTTGGTCCCACTCAGCTTCTGAGTCACCTTTTTTTAGAGATGTAAAATAAAAGATCCAAGTTGCTTATCTTCAAGGGTTAATTCAATCACATCTGCACAGTTGGCAGCTAATTCTATCTGGGCAAGAGGTCTGACAAACAGCTTCCTTAAGATCCTGTTCTGATTTACAATGAAGATACTCCAAGTATATTGTCAATCTTTACACATAAACAGCACTGTCCCTGATCTCCGCATCTTCACTGCTGTGATACCACAGAATACTAGAGAATGTTCTGGAAGGACAGCACAAAGCAAGAGAGGCAGGTCACAGAACCCCAGCACGGTGGGGTGTGAAGGCCCTCTGGAGATGCTCTGGTGTACCCCCCTGCTCCATCCAGCAGGGTCACCCAGAGCAGGGGCCCAGCAGCGCAGTGTCCAGCCGGGAGACAAGGAGACTCCACAGCCTCTCTGGGCAGCCTGGCACAGGCTCCCACACCCTCACACCAAACAACTTTCTCCTCCTGCTCAGATGGAACCTCCTGGCTTCCAGTTTGGGGCCAACAGCCCAGTCTGACTTCAAAAGTAGTGATAAGGAGGGACAGTCTCACACCTTACTGTGTGCTCTGCCGTCCTGCAACAGTCACCTTTGGGGTGAAAACACAACTGGGAGTTACAAAGAGAAGCCTTTTGAAAGGCAGACGTGCTCCATGCCGGGGAAGGCTCAAGCCCCATCACCGATGGCTGCCAGCAGCAGGAAGCTCCATTCAAAAATAAAATAAAGCAAGAAAGTTCCTATTACAATTGCCAGTGAGGAAGGTCAGGCTCAGAGCACTCTGCAGAGAAGACTGATTTGATTCAGTCCTGACAGTGAATGGCAGGTGCTTTCCAGCCACACAGGGAGGAGGGACCATCCTTGCGCTAGGCAGCAGGGAAAAAGAGAGGAAAAAAAGTAGGCCAAGCAAGGAGAGAACAAGAGAAAAACCTGACGGTGGCAAAGGGTGCCCCTTGTTTGACACTGTTAAGCAGTAAGTGGATGAATTGTTGAGTTTCTGCACAGACACCCATAGCTGAGCTCAGGTGCAAGGGGCAGGGAAGGGCGGTTCTGTGACAGTCACGTTTGATCTCCTCAGTGCATCCAGATCAACCCCATGTCCCTTCGGCCTCCTCGCGCTTTCTGGGCAAGGAACAAAACCCCCCGAGCTCTGCGAGGGACAGGCTGCTGATCTTGTCATTCTGCATAGCAGCTGAGAGAGACAAAATACTGCCTACAGTTTGCCAAGCAAGGTAAACATCACCACCCTTCCATCTCAGCCATCTCAGTGACCTGGCTGAAGGCACAGAGGGGACCCTCCGCCAGTTTGCTGCTGATGCAGCACTGGGGGCAGTGGCTGACACCCCAGAGCTGTGCTGCTGTTCAGTGAGACCTGGACAGGCTGGAGAGTTGGGTGGAGAGGAACCTCATGAAGTTCAACCAGGGCAAGTGCAGGGTCCTGTCCCTGGGGAGGAACAGCCCCTGCACCAGTACAGGGGAGGGGGCACCTGCTGGGAAGCAGCTCCACAGAGAAGGACCTGGGAGTGCTGGGGGACAGCAAGGTGCCCATGAGCCAGCAATGGGCCCTCGTGGCCAAGAAGCCAATGGGCTCCTGGGGGGCATTCAGAGGAGTGTGGGCAGCAGGTTGAGGAAGGTTCTTCTGCTCCTCTGCTCTGTCCCAGTGAGGACACCTCTGGAGTACAGCGTGCAGTGCTGGGCTCCCCAGCTCAAGAGAGACCAGGAGCTACTGGAGAGAGTCCAGCAGAGACTGTGGGGAAGCTGCTGAGGGGCTGGAGCATCTGTGTGCTGGG
>JANVCC010000130.1:139627-160811 GCA_025345505.1 Todiramphus chloris collaris | reverse complement strand
CCAAACAACTTTCTCCTCCTGCTCAGCTGGAACCTCCTGGCTTCCAGATTGTGCCCCTGGTCCCACTACTGGGCACCACTGAGCAGAGACTGGTCCCACCCTCCTGACACCCATCCTTTAAGCATTAATCAGATGCCCCCTCGGGCTTCTCTTCTCCAGACTAAAAAGACCCAAACCCCTTCAGCCTTTCCTCATAAGAGGGACGTTCTGGTCCCCTCATCATCTTCACAGCCCTTTGCTGTACCCTCTCCAGCAGTTCCCTGTCTTGGAACTGGGGAGCCCAGCACTGGACACAAGGAGCCCAGCACTGGACACAACATCCAAAGTCTCTTTTCTCCTCTGGAACGGATGTTACAGAGCTCGCACCCCTTTTGCCTCCTTCAGCCCTTCCTTCCACTCACCAGTGATTCCAAGTTTGTGGCCTGGTGGTGTTCAGGGAGCCTGTTGTGGGGATGCTGGGGATTTCTCCAGAGCCTTCCCCCATGTACCATTTGGTTTGGTTCCAAGGCCCCTCTGCCTGTCCTAGAACCTATTGGGAGAAGTCTGAAAGAAGTCATTCAAACTCCCTGATCGAAAGAGCAGGAGTTCCGGGCATCACAACCTCAGTGTCTTGCAACGCTGCTTTGGCTGCCACGAAAACAAAACCAAACACCCTGCACCTCCTGCTTCCCTTAAAGCTCTGGGCCAGTTTTTGTCTTACTCTTTCTTCTCCAAGCCCTCAGTTGGGTTGTTTTGCCCAGAATTATTACTGTAGTCAGTTCTAGAGCTAGCAAAGACTACCCTGGGCCCTACTGACTACAGGCAGACGTACAGCAAGGCCACAGCATTTTCCAGCCTTTCAGAATGCTCGCAGGACTCCAGGAGCAGGAAAGACCTCGTGGAGGGCCTGCCAGCACCACGGGCAACGCCTGCTGGAAACTGGGAGGAAATGACCAAGATTTACTGATTTTCATTTTAAGTCTGTTAAGCCCATTCCTGATAAAATAAAACATTTACCATTTTCCACTTAGTAACTAAGTGGAAACACATGGAAACGCTGAGAGGAGTACATTACGCTGCTTGTTTCCAAAAAGAAAGTACTTCTGAGTACTTCTGACTTTCCTGCAACACCCTTTCTCTCACAAAGACAAAGGACAAACCCAACTTCAGCAGCTGTGTCACAGTTGAAGAGTCTTCTTAGGCCCCACTTATTTCAGCCTGTCTCTTTAGTCTGGATTCCTGCTGTGAATTTTTAGGGCTGTTTTATGAATTTTCTTTGGTAAGTTCTCATACAAAATCTCCTCCATTGCCTCTGTAAGCAACAGAGAATAGAAATCCAGCTAATTCTCTCCATCTGCAGTGTCTGAGAAAGGTTGAGAACGCACCAGCAGGACAGAGGGTAACAGGTCACCAGGGCCAGCTGGCAACCACCCAAGAGCTCTGCACCTTTACCACGCAGCTACCAAACAACGAATCCCATAACCCCAGAATGTTCGGGGTTGGAAGAGATGGCCAAAGCTCACTGAGTCCAACCCCCCTGCCAGAGCAAGACAGACCTAGAGCAGATCACTCAGAAATGCACCTAGACAGGTCTGGAAAGTCTCCAGAGAAGGAGACTCGACAGCCCCTCTGGGAAGTCTTCCAGTGCTCTGTAACCCTCCCAGTAAAGGAGTTCTTCCTCATGCTGAGGTGGAACTTCCTGTGCTCCAGCTTGAAATGGCAGGGAATAAAGAATCGCAGTATTGAACCCGGTGAACTCGAAGCCCAGAGCTAGTGTTCCATGCAAGCTGTGGCACAGCCCGTAAAAGCCCCACTGCAAACAGGCAGTTGGCCGCAGCCAGCACGGGCTGCAGCTCCCCTGGACTGCCCCAGCAGCACTTTGCACGGGCTGCTCTCTGAACCCCTTTCAAGAAACGCTGACTTGGGTGAATCAGCAGCAAACCAAAAGCGGTCCGCGACATCCTGACTGGCAAATCCTTTCCCCCAGCTTGGTTCAGTCTATCCAAGGGGCTTGCTAGGACCAGTCAAGGCCTGCAGCGTCCTCTGGATCCTCAGGAAGTCTCTCATTGCCCACCAGTTCCAAGGCCAGGCTGCACCTTGCTCATCCGAGATGTATCCCACTCTCTACTGCGCCACGAGTTGCTTTCCTGATGAACTTTCACACACTCACACTCTTCTGCCTGCCCCATCCCCTGTTCTGGGACCTTCTTCCCCCAAGCACGCTCAAGCAATCCCAGGAAGAAGCCATCTCCGCCCTGGAGAGCTTTGCCTGACCTGGACAAAGCAATCAAGCAGCCCTCCCCTGTGATGCACTTCTCTGGAGCAACACAACGTTCTGTCATGCCCATTGATCAGATCCTGTGCACTCCAGCCATTCGCAAATGCTCTTGCAGCCACTCTTCAAGGATTTCAATACAAAGTAGCAGCCAAAGCGGTACAAGCAACCTCCAAAGTTGTTAAAAGGAAGAACAAGGAAGTGATCAGAAGGTACAACATCATTTGAGTGTTCTGCAACAAAACTTAGGGTCTCCTCCTCCTTTCAGGAGTTTTAAGCATGCCTTTAATTCCTAACCCACCCCCCCTCCCCCCTGGGAGACCTTGCCATATGTAAAATCTCTGGCCTTTGGGGCATTAAGAGAAAGCTTTTCCCAACCGAATTACCGTGAGGGGATCAGCGGGGTCAGCCAGAGGATGGGGGCTCCCCGGGCAGCCTGGCCAGCTCCAGATAATCCCAAAGTGGTGAAGCCCCGGTGAACCACAGGCTGCAGGGAAAGGCAGCTCCTCCTGTTTGCTTTCAACAGCCTGCCTGAGAACTTTGTTGGATTCTCCCAGGTTCCCACCTTCCGGAAACCTGGGAGCAATTGCGGCTGGGTCGCTCTCCCCACCCTGCTGACCAAACACACCGTGGGCCATCTCCACAGAGCTACTTCTGCAACAACCACAATTCCCGGGGATTCTGATGGCCAGCAAGAAGAGAAGTTCCATCTTCTTCCCATCAATTACGTATACTGAATGAGAGCTCAGTTTCACACAGCACTTCCCAGTCAGACCCAGTTTTAGGGAGCAGCCTGCCCGCCATCCCCTGCCTAGGCTGCAGACTCAACAGCAGGAGGACTGAGCTGCTCCCAGGGGTGTAACCAGCTCCCAGACTCATCAGCAGGACCACCCCAGGGTGACACAACAGCTCCCTCTCAAGCGCATGCAGGTGTCAAAGGTGCAGAAGCACCAACACGCGCGACGTGCCGCTCCAAAGCGCGCTGGCACTACAAAGCACATTGCCACTGCTGAGCTGAGGAGGCAAGGCAGCTGCACGTACCTTCAGTAGAAGTTACTTCAAACGTGAAATCTTCTCCACGGACAGAGAAACATTTGGGTTACAGTTCCTGGAATATACCCAGCTTCAGAAAACGATTTTCATCCAGTGTCAATTCTTTCTCAAGCTTCCTATCCTGGAAAATATTTTTAAAAGCTGTTATTATTAACCAAAGGTAACTGAGGGCCAAAGATGAGGGTGTTTTCCCCCTAAACAAACTCCCACCTAACCCTTCTGTCCAAAGGAAAACTGGAGCAAGACTGTAGGTGACCGTTTACCACCCTGCAAATCCATCGCCACCATGTCAGTCATACTCTTCCCAGTTATAACCTCCCAAAACCCTCCAAACAACCTCCCCAGCGAGCAGGGACACACAGGGGTTAACAGCCCCTTCCCTCCCTCACCCTCCGACCCAGCTGGGAGGCCTGTACCTCATGCCAGAGCACGTGTTTGTTTTCTTGACAGCACTTCAAAGAAAGCTAGAGGTTGTCAAGGAAACCTAAGGGTCATTTTCACTGGTTCCAAGAGCAACTGCAGCGACCATACACGTATTTCACGTTGGGTCTGAGGCCCCATCACCTCCTGGAGGCAGCAAGGCGTCCAAAACAGAGTCCGTGTGGTTTCAGAAGGGGATTCACAGGAGGGAAGCGGGTGAGACACCCAAGCTCGGCTTCGCCTGCCCAGCTCCCCAGGCAGCTGACAGAGCTGGGCTTTAACGCAGCCTCTCCCCAGATCCCAGCAGCCCTTCGTACCATGGCGTTGCGAGCGAACAGAAGCCAAGGGCAGCCGGTGCCTACCCCACAGATCCCAGCAGAAAGGGTGAGCTCCCATCAGCAGGGCAGATACTGCCCATACCTGAATCCCCTGCAGAGCCCAGCGCATGAGGCCCAAGGAGGCCTGGAAGGGCCAGAAGGCACAGTCCATCCCCTCCTCTTCTTACCAGGAATTACCTCATTGGAGGTCAATTTTCACCCATGCCTGAAGTCCTCCACTTGGCCTGACAGCGTACACCAGCTTATTGGGCATGCTTTGTAAATCTGATGCCTTCTATCCCCCCAGCATTACAAAGCCTTCTGAACAGTATAAGTGATACAGTGCACACAAAACAGAGCAGCACAGATTCCAAACCATAACCTGAAGCCTAACGATTAAAGTGCCACTCTGAAAATAGACTTTTTTTCCCCAAAGAAACCACAGAACACCTCAGAGGCCTTCAGAATACAGCAAGAACACTTCGTGACAGCGCTCAAGAGCGAGCTAAGCTTTCTGGGGCTACACACCCCCCCCCCCCCCCCGAGTCAAACTCTGTTCGGGAACCAATGTGCAGTTGCGGGTATCTCTCCACTGCACTTCTGCTTAAAAGCAAAGGGGGAGAAGAAAAGTTGTGAATAGTAACTGTGGGTTTGGCAGAGTGTGATTGTTACTGAGAAGCAACTTTATGATGGCAATTCCAAACATCTGCACCATCCCGCCCCTTCTGTTTGCTGTTCCTGAGGGGAAGACAACCCACACTTCGCTCCACAGGGGCCCAGCATTACTTCAGCCCCAGACCCATGAAGCTTGTGCCCAAATCCCAGCCCAACGAGCTGTCCCGTGGGACTTACGGAGCCCAAAAGCCAGGCAGGGACTGACAAGTCCCCCTGACCTGCGTGATGGTGGCGAGCAGCAGACGGAGAGAGCTGCTTCAGTGCCGGCTCCGTGCAGCAAGGCCCATCAAGAGTAGGACCAGTCCCTGCCTGGTTCCCACCCAAAGAGCCTCTCCAGCAGCCTAAGGACACAACCCAGTGGCACCTTAAGGACAGGGCCTCCCAGGACCATGGAAGGATGGCAGCAGAGCTACTTGACACTGTTCTGACATAAAGAACAGGAGGAATTTAATCGCTGAGATGTCAAGTGACCGCCGTCAGCCTCACAGACTGGTCAACGTTGGTCTTTATGACAAACTCACCTCCCTTTTTCTTCACTATTGTCAATTATCCTTAACCTGAACTCGCTCCAGACGAACTCTGGAGTTCAGGGAGGCAGGACACTGGGATGTGCTGGGTTTCAGCAGCTGACACTCCTGATGATACCGGGTTCCCCACTTCCCTACAATCTCAACACGCCCTGCTGAGCTTCCAGCCTTATTCTCTTCTGAGACACCTGCTTTATTTGGTCAGAAAGGGGATTTGGAATGAAGCACAACAAAGCAGATCAAGGAAATAACACTTTCCATTTCCTACCTTCTCTCTGGCGCTCACTCTTTGCTACCCTCACAGCACACAACCAGCTACGGGCACAGACAGGTACCAACAACCAGCCCAGTACAGCCAGGCAGGAGATGGGTATTCTCCACATGGGTATTTTGGATTCTTTGGAAATTTAATGTTGTGGCTGTTCCTGTGCTAGACCTGCTGCTCCTACTCTCTAGGCCTCCAGCACACATACACCAAATTCATTCCATGGCCAACTCCTCCCTGGTAAAAGCATCAGGCCTGAAAATAATCAATGGGGAAGTGATGAGTGAGAGCCACAATCCAACCAACAGAATTCACCATCACACCAGGAACCTGAGACTACTAGAACTCTGCAGATCTCTGCTCCAAATGGGTAACAAAGCTTTGGACATCCCAAGATGCAGATAAACAAACTGAAACCCTCACGAGGAGGCTGCTTGGCAGCTGTTCCTGAATCACAGAGTCACCGAATCACTTTGTTTGGAGAGCCCTTTGAGCTCCTGGAGTCCAACCGTGTCCCCAGCACTGCCAGGGCACCACTGACCCCTGTCCCTCAGCACCACAGCTCCACAGGGGGCTTGGAAACCCCTCCAGGGATCATGGGGACTCCACCACTGCCCTGGGCAGCCTGGCACAGCCCTGGACAACCCTGCAGGGACAGGGCAGAAGATATTGTTCCTCTTGTCCAACCTAAACCTGCCCTGGGGCAACTGGAGGCCAGTTCCTCTTGTCCTGTCCCTTGTTCCTTGGGAGCAGAGCCCACCCCCCCTGGCTCCAGCCTCCTGTCAGGAGCTGTAAGAGCCAGAAGGTCTCCCCTCAGCCTCCTTCTCTTCAGGCCACCCCAGTGCTGACACAGCCAGGATGCTGGTGGCTCCTTGTCCCCCTGGGCACTCTCTGGCTCATCTCCAGCCGCCTGTCCACCAACCCCCCCAGGGCCTTTCCCGCTGGGCACTTTCCAGCCGCTCTGCCCCAGCCTGGAGCACCGCAGGGGGTTGGTGGGACCCAAGGGCAGGACCCGGCCCTTGGCCTCGTGCAACCTCATCCCACTGGCATCAGCCATCAATCCAGCCTGGACAGATCCCTGTGTAGAGCCTCCCAACTCTCCAGAAGACCAACACTCCAGCCCAATTTGGCATCATCTACAAATGTGGACAGTGCCACCAACTCCCTGCTAAACCCAGTGCTTCATGCCACCACATGCTGTCATTGCTTTGTCACCACGACCTGCCTCAATCATACGGCCCTGAGAAACAGAGTGCTCCCAGTTATGCAAGGAAGCAATGAAGCTGTTACACCAAGAACGAGAGGCTGATAAATCCCCTCTTCAGCGTTACTTCATGACCTCCAGCCTGAAAGCAGCCAGCCACACTCCAGCCAAACCTTACAATCATCAGAACCAACAGGGCAGAAAAAAATTGAACCAGTTTCACTTTCTAAAGAACGCTGGCAAAACGCCCAACTTAACTTGCCCGAAGTTTAGTGTGAGCAAAATCTAAAGGAATTCAGACTGATTTCCAGCTCTTTTCATTAGGCTGGCCTCCAAATAGCCAAAAATCACTAAAAATAGCTTGGTGTGTTCCGTGTACAAAGCCACACTTCCAAACATAATAAGAAGTTACAAAAACCTCACTCCAGAGTGAATGTGCTTTGTATACAGGCTGGTTCTAAGTCACTATCTGGGGCCATCTCCCCAAGAGCCCCAATATCACCCAGCAAACACAGAATCAGAGAATTGTTTGGGCTAGAAAAGACCTTTAAGATCCTAGGGTCCAGTCATTCCCCAGCACTGCCAGGGCACCACGGACCCCTGTCCCTCAGCACCACAGCTCCACGGGGGGCTTGGAAACCCCTCCAGGGATCATGGGGACTCCACCACTGCCCTGGGCAGCCTGGCACAGCCCTGGACAGGCACTGCTAACCCCTATCCCTCAGCACCATGGCTGATTGCAAGGGGCCTGTCAGAAAGATGGGGAGGGACTTGTGAGCAGGGCCTGTTGGGACAGGACAAGGGGGGATTGTTTAAACTCCAAGAGGGAGATTCAGACTGGAGAGAAGGAGAAATTGTTGGTGCTGAGGGTGGGGAGAGCCTGGCCCAGGCTGCCCCGAGAGGTGGTGGCTGCCCCATCCCTGGCACCATTGCAGGGGAGGTTGGCCGGGGCTCTGAGCACCCTGCTCTAGTTGCAGATGGCCCTGCTCCCTGCAGGGGGTTGGACCAGATGACCTTGGAAGGTCCCTACACACACAAACCAGTCTGGGACTCTCTGATTCTAAGGCACCCAAGGCTGGAACAGTGTTCCACTCCACTGAATCCATGCCCACAATTGCAATGAACTAACCACTTGCAATGGAGGATTTTTTTTAATCTGGAAAAAGCATTTGAAGCAGAAAATATTGAGAAGAAATAGAATACCTGGATAAAAAAAAATAAATTAATTAACAAATAGTATATTTAACTGTTAAAAACAGACAATGTGGAAGCACAAGGGCATGTCAGGCTGGCTCTTCCAAGAGCCTGGCACACCAGGAAAGCAAGCAGGCTCGGCCTCCCCAGGGGGACCACAGGCACCTCACCGCAGTCCGGAGCGGGATGGAAGCGCACGAGAAAAGGACATGGATGTTTTGATACTACTATATAAAAAGCAGCTATTTTTAAAGAAATTTCAAGTCTTCCCACTGCCTTGGTTACTTCCCTATGGTTGATAAGAAATTCAAGCAAGAAGAACTAAATTCAACCTTTTATGTAAGCTGTGATGTCCCTGGAGATGAGCGGAAGAATTCTATGCTACCCAAGCTAAGAAAAAAGACAAGTGTTTGGGTTTCTGCAGGGTATCTCCTGGGCAGGCAGAGAGCTAAACAAAGGCACGGGCATTTGCATGGAACAATCACAGCCACAAACAATCCCCTCATCATTATTATCCCCTTTTGCATGTACTTCGGAATTCATTCAGCTGCTTCCCACCTATTTCAAGAGCAGTCACACAAACAATTGTCAGCATCCAAAGGAAAAAAAAACCCAAGCCTATGTAAAGTTGTCACCCACCCTTTCGACCCTTCCCTCTCCAGGGCAGCAGGTGACAAAGGCAAGTACCACCTGAAACAGTCTGGAGATTGTCCATTCAGAGGGTTTTGTACTCTCAACAAGCGCACCAATGTCTGAAGCTGGGCTCTGAGATCATGAACTCTTTCCTAACCCTGCTTCTCTAAAGATAACACTGCTGGGAATTCAAGGCTAAAGGATGTAGCAGCTATAAAACTGTCAGGGAGAATAACAATAAAAGTTTATTTATTGTCTCCAAAAAGATGGGTGACAAATCAGGATACTTTTTATGTCTTCAAGAAAGCTGTTAAAAGCTCATCCCCCACATAAGACAACACTTGGTCCTCAGGTCTCCAACACATCGCTGTCAGCTCTGCCAGCTGCACGAATCCCCGGGCACTTGGGCAGCAGGACAGCTGGACAAAGCTGTGGCCTCACACCTCCTGGTGGGATCGTATTTGGAAATTAATTCACAAGAGCTGAGAAAAAGACTCCCTGGAGTCTTTTGTTGAGTGTGGGCACCACACTCATCCTCAGCAAAGTTAGAATCATAGAATCCTTTGGGCTGGGAGAGCCCTTTGAGCTCCTGGAGCCCAACCGTGTCCCCAGCACTGCCAGGGCACCACTGACCCCTGTCCCTCAGCACCACAGCTCCACGGGGGGCTTGGAAACCCCTCCAGGGATCATGGGGACTCCACCACTGCCCTGGGCAGCCTCGCACAGCCCTGGACAACCCTGCAGGGACAGGGGGGAAGAAATTGTTCCTCTTGTCCAAACTAAACCTGCCCTGGGGCAACTGGAGGCCAGTTCCTCTTGTCCTGTCCCTTGTTCCCTGGGAGCAGAACCCGACTCCCCTGGCTCCAGCCTCCTGTCAGGAGCTGTCAGAGCCAGAAGGTCTCCCCTCAGCCTCCTTCTCTCCAGGCTGAACAAGCCCAGGGCCCTCAGCCGCTCCTCACCACCCTTGTGCTCCATCCCCTTCCCAAGCTCCGTTGCCCTTCTCTGGCCATGCTTCAGCCCCTCGAAATCCAAAGTTAAGACATTTAATCCACACACTCCTGCATCTCGCTACAAACCTGCACGAGCCCTGAGGTCACTTAGATGTCACTTCCTCCTCTCCACAGTAAACAAAGAAATAAATAAAAACCCATCCATCAGTTCTTCCAAGACTAAGCCCTAACGTGGGCAGTTTAACAATCCCACAGCCACCCAGTAGCTAAAGCCAACAGCCCACCCAACGAACTGCTGCCCAGTTCATGGCTCCTTCTGGCATCTAATGATACCCAGCAAACGTTACGCACAGGGCCAATATTCATCAACGATGCCATAAACAGACTTCCAGGGAATCTTCCTGCAAGGTCCGGTGCCACTTCACCTCATTCTCAGCAGAGGATTTGGCTCCCTGCACATTTTCAGAGCACTTGAAACGTTCCAGAAATTGCTGAAATCTTTCTAAAAAGCCAGCAACCAAGAAATAAAGTTATTTGTGGACAAACCCAAACGGATCTGCCATCGTTTTGGAGCGAGGTGTGATTTGAACCAAAGGCTCCTGCCTCACCCAAGGCCGAGGGCTGTCCTTGCTGGGGCTGATGGCAGCCCTGGGGAGAGAGGAAATCAGGCCGGTTGCATCTCCAGAGCTACAGCAGGAGATGTGAGGGGCCTGGATCTTCACCCTTCTCTCCAACGATGATAGGGGCTACCTGGAGTCTCATGCAAAGACCAGGCTTGGTTTTAACACTTCCTTCAGAGAGCAGAAGGGTAATCTTGGGTTCTATCAACCCCGGTGCGTAATTTTCAGTACTGAGGGTATTTCTGCAGCAACAGCACTGTTTGGAGTCCAGCTTTGGCTATTTGAGTGCAGCCCTTCAGTCACAGAAAGGGTAGGAAACACCCTTCAAAGAGTCAGCATCCAGTTTCATCTTGCATTAACATTTCAAGATGACTGCACTTTTCTGATAACAAGAGCAGAATTCCTTTAAATAACCCGTGTGGGTATATCCTCTCTCATTTCAAGAGGCTATAAAGTATTTGCCTTTGTCTACTCCCCCCGGAACCCCTTCTCTCCGGCTGCTGTTGGAGCAGGCAGCCCGCTCCTCTCTGCCCCAACACTGCTGGCCGTGCCCAGCCTCTGCATCTCGCTCCTCACACACCCTGAACAGCAAACAGCACTGTCAAACACATCCTTGATAAACTCAGCTTCACAGCGACTGCGAGTTTATTTTCCTCTCCATCTGGACGTGTGCACAATGATATGCAAATCACGGGATAGGTGGAACGAGGGCGGTAATTACAGAAGCAGCCGAGAGCGGTCGCTATTTGGAAGCGCTGGCCCGGCACGGTGAGCGTGGTTCCAGAAGCTGAACCCCCACGAGACCAGCAGCTCCTGGGCACAGCCCCGCCGAATCTTCTCGGAGCCGGGAAGTACGGCACAGGGTGAGCACGAACCCATCGCGGGCTGTGAGTGAGACTGAGCCTGTCCCCGAGGGCAGGCACAACCCGAGCAGCAGACGCAAGCTGAACCCCAACGAGCGCAGTTGCTTGTGGCAATAAAAGCCAAAGGGCTCCGGAGCTGGGCCACCGGAGGAAGGTGAGGGCAGTGTTTTATTGTCCAACATGCTGGCCAGAGAGAAGCTGGAGCCCACGGTCAAGCCATTGCACAGGTACAGAAGGCCCCAAACTCATCCTGCTGTCTCTTATGCCACGTTACTATCAGAGGTGTCACCCCAGGGCAGGGGACAGTGTAATTTCAGCCAAGGGCTCTCCTCCTGCCGATGCAGCATCCTGCTGGCTGCCCAGCTGACACTTCCAGTCAGCTGCAATCCATGTTCAGAACCCGTCAAGCCACTTGGTGACTAAACAAGCCAAGGAAAGCTGCCAGTTTAATACATAACACCAGGCTGCTACCTCACAACGATTTACATTTTCGGTATTTTTATCACCAAGATCTTCCCAAGCAATTTGATAATTTGGGGTATCCAGATTTTTTTTTGCCTGTACAGCCTCAGTGCCCAACTAAAAAGTGACCAGCTTTCCAGAGGAGTCAAAAAAACACCCTCCAAAATTCAGAGCACACTAGAAACATCTCAAGTCATCCATGACAAAGTCTGCAGACACAGAATCACAGACCGGTTTGGGTTAGAAGGGACCTTCAAGATCACCCCGTTCCAACCCCTGCCATGGGCAGGGACGCCTCCCACTAGAGCAGGTTGCTCAGAGCCCCATCCAGCCTGGCCTTAGACACTTCCAGGGATGGAGCAGCCACAGCCTCCCTGAGCAGCCTATGCCAGGGTCTCAGCACCCTCAGAGTGAAGAATTTCCTTCTTATTTCTAATCTACATCTTCCCTCTACCACTTTGAACCCATCACCCCATCCTGTCACTATAAGCCTTTGTGAAAAGTCCCTCCCCAGCTTTCTTGTAGGCCCCTTCAGATACTGGAAGGCCACAGTAAGGTCTCCCCAGAGCCTTCTTCTCTCCAGGCTGAACAACCCCAACTCTAGCAGCAGAGGAGTTGCAGCCCTCACTTCATCTTCGTGGTCCTCTCTGGCCTCGCTCCAACAGGTCCCTGTCAAAGTCATGTCATATGAAAGTCTTCCTCCTGTGCCTAGCAGAGGAGGGAGGCAGGAAGCCATCCTCCCAGACCCAGCTCATATCAAAACAGACACAAGAGACTTGAGAATCACCCTTGTTTATCCAACTTGTTGTTCTAGAAAACCCAAAGTTCTTGTACTACTCTGTTCAGAACAGAAGCGGCGTTAAACTCAGCCAGGGAATGATAGAGCGGACGAGGTTGACCGCCCTTGAGGAACACAACTGAGAGCGCTGGTTCCACGGAGCTCGGTGATGGGAGCCCGTTCCCTGCTGCTCCCGCAGAGCGGCTGCCTCCTTCCCCTCACCCCCGCACTGCCGCATCTCCAGGAGGCCAAGGCCAGGGGAATCACAACCAGCCTCCAGCCTGCAGCACCAGCGTACCAGCGGCACGGCAGCTGGGAGGGCAAAGCAAGCAGACTAAACTCATTCTGCTGGGCAGTTCCTGCTTTTTATACAAAATCCGCAGGGAATTACACATCAACACTCACTCAAATTCTGCAGTGGGGAAACTCAAGCTTGGTAAACTTTCCAGGCACACCGTGACAAAGCCACCTCTGCATGGGCCATGTGGATGCAATGAAGACTGGGGCAGCAACTACAAAATTCCTTGCTGTAAAAAATAAAGTGAGAGAGCCAAAGGCTACGTCTCGTGCTAGAAAACACATAAATGTGTAAAAATACTACCCCAACTTCTCACGCTCCTGACTCAAGGCACAAAAAACTCCACAACCAATTGCCAGGAGAACAGGGTTGTAAGAAAATGTGGCACACCAGGCAGCCTGGAAACACTGAAGCTTCTGAACATCTCCTCCTTTTCTTTCCCCCATCATCCCTCACGCTTCTGCCACGCTCAGGCCTTGCTGCCAGGAGAGGTCAGTCTCTTTGCCTTGACTTTCACCTTCCCTGGCGTTTGTGAAAGAAAACCCAGCCCGGGGTTGTCAGTGGTTCCCATCTGTTTGTTCAGCAGCCCGTGGAATGCCTTTCTCAGAGGAGAGGAGAAAGGCACATGAGAAACACTCTAATCATGTGTCACTTTTTTGCCCCAACTAAAACAAGCGCTCTTGAGTTGCCGCTCTGCAACAGCCCGAGCCAGGCTCAGAACTCACGCTGCCTGCCTCTTCCCTTGGACCACAGCTCACCCAAGCCCCTGGTGTGCCAGCCTTGGGGACCAGGCAGGCAGGCAGGGAAAACCCAGCGGGGCAGCAAACGGCACCGGCTGGGGCTCTTCAGACCAACGCAGTGCCCAGGGCCTCACCAAGAACTGAAAAAAAAGCCCTTGTGCCAGAAACTGCTGTCAAACCACGAAATCTAATCAAATACACAGACACTGAACTATGGAGTCACAGAAGGGTTTGGGTGGGAAGGGACCTTAAAGATCATCCAGTTCCAACCCCCTGCCATGGGCAGGGACACCTCCCACTAGAGCAGGGTGCTCAGAGCCCCATCCAGCCTGGTCCTGAGCACATCCAGGGATGAAGCAGCCACAGCTTCCCTGGGCAGCCTGTGCCAGGGTCTCAGCATCCTCAGAGTGAAGAGCTTTTTCCTCATTTCTAATCTACATCTCCCCTCTGCCAGTCTGAAGGCACTACAAGCCCTTGTCACTTTTATAGTCATGTCATTGTCCTCTACTCCCTCACGGACAACATAACGCAAGCATCCTAATTCAGCACTGAATTCACAGAGTAACCAACCAGCCATGGAGACCACTCAACCTCCCCAGCTTTAGAAGACTCGTGTCTGGACTTACACACACAGCCTCTGCCGTAAGCCAGATGTGACACCAGTTCAGTGCACCCACACCACAGCTGCACCCAGGAACTCACAGCACCTTGCCCAGTTTCAAGGTTCTTCGCTCTTCCCCAGAAGCACGGTCAAAGGCTCCAGCACCTACTAATTGAGCAATGAAACCTGCAACTGGGAGGGAACAAGCCTCACTGGACACATCACACACTGGTGAGCACTGCCTGGAAAGATGCTTCCAGTTGCTGCCTGAATGAACCGCTGTGAACAGCACTCCTGAAGTCACAGCTCCTCAGAGTAAAACCACGCGTGACACTGTTTGCACCTCTGGAATGTCATCTCCCTTCTTGCTTGGTTTCACCTTTACCAATTGAACAGAGACAAGAATGTTTTATTTCCTTCCCTGCAAGCATTTCAGGATGCCAGCTGAACTGATGATCCCGTGGAAGACACCAGCACAGCAACAAAGTGACAAAAACCCCATAAAAAATACATGCAGAAATCATGTTGCAATCAGAAAAAAAGGAACATGCCTCTTCCAGAAGGCTTACTTCCCCGGGATGCCACAGCAGTGCATGTGGCAAGAGCAAGGCTCCTTCTGAAAACACAGAATCCCAGGCTGCTTTGGGTGGGAAGGGACCTTTCAGGGACATCTCACCCAGCCCCCTGCAGGGAGCAGGGCCATCTGCAACTAGAGCAGGGTGCTCAGAGCCCCGGCCAACCTGACCTTGAATGTCTCCAGAGATGAAGCCTTCACCACCTCCCCAGGCAACCGGTTCCAGTGGAAGTTCAAGCCAGTCCCTGATGTTCTCTACCACTAAACACCAACTTGAGGATTTGTACCATTTTTTTAAGGAGCAGCTTCCCTGTGAGGCCGACTGCTTGCGTGCTACGCTCACCAGGATGCCGTTCGCGCGACGACGCCTCTGAGAGCATCGCATTTTGTACTACCAGAGCAACAACTCTGCGGAGTAAACGGAAAAAGAGCCTGCTCCCAGCCGCTGCAGGAAGGCTCTGGCATCCCACTGCTGACACGGAGCACGCTCCTGGGCCACGGGTCCAGGGGAAGCTGGGAGGAATTAAAAGGAAAACAAATAAAAGGCAGCACTGCTAAGTTGTCTGGTACCTATTAAGAGAGCTGCTGGCTAACCATCCAGAAGAGATGTGTCTGGCGAGATCTGACCGTAACATGTTTCTGCCCCAACAAAAAGGCTGCAGACCCCCTGGGCAGCCTTCCACGCAAGCCCAGCTCACCAGAGGAATTGGAAAGAAGTAGATTCACCAAACTGAAAAGATGCTCAGTCTCAGTTTTGCTGCGTTCAATTCTTTCCCTCTCGGTTATTTACAACTGAAACAGACCACTGCACAAACAACTCCCCCCCCCCCACGGAACAGCTCTGAAGAAGGGAAACTGCCCTGCCCGGTGCCCAGGAAGTCTCCCTTCCTAGGGAAAGTCTTCCAGTCACCCAAAGGGGGATTTGGGGCTAGGGGGGGTGATGGGAGGACAGGGATAGCAGGGGAGCTTCCGTTCTGTTTGCAAATGAAAGGGAGCCATCGGCAGGGCTGGCAAGGGGCAGGCAAAGCTTGGCTGTGTACCCCCAGGGTCTCCCAACACCCCATGTTTCTGCAGAAACTTGATCCACCTTTAAGGCTCCTCCCTGCCCACTTCCAGCAGGGTTTCAAACCGCGTTCTCCTGCTGGGTTGGGAGCAAGTTCTATTCAGAAACTTCTCTAACACCTCAGAGAATCATTTCAAAACATCTCCATCAGCCCCAGAGCAGCTCCACACCAGCAGCCCCTGGAGAAGCCGAGCTACCTCCCGTGCCATGTTCTGCACAGCCCCAGGAGGGTTCAGAAAGGTGCTGAGCAGCTCAGAGCTCGCCCAACAGCACAAAAGCTCCTCCACCCCTCCCTGCACCAGGCTGGCCGAGAGGCCAGGCAGCACCGCTGCTGTCTGCAGAGCCCAAAGAGTCCACCAACCACCTCAAGGAAACAATGCTTCTGGGTGAAGGTCCCATCCAGATTCCCACTTTCAACACCCTCCTTTACTCCCCTCTCCCTCTGTTGGACAGGTCAGGGGAAGAAAGCCGACAGACAACTCCATCTCCCCTTCTCCAGGAGGAGTATTTCCTGCGTGAGGCCTCACAAGACAACCAGCAAGCACAGGGACCATCAGAGAGCCAGGCCGTTCAGTCCAAACCTGAAACAGATACTAAATTAAGTGGCAAACGATGGTGCAGTTGAAGTTAACTCTGAAAAAGTCAGGAAATAGAAACCAAAAACACCCTCAACCACACTCTGCCGTCCGACTGCGATCTCTGAACCGCCAGCAACCCACTGCGCAGTTCCACACCCACGAGTCAGGCTGTTTGCAACAGGCAGCTGTGGACAGAGAGCAACGGCAGCCTTCTGCGGGCTGCGGCGTGTCCCATGGGATCAGGGGCTTAGCCCTGGGCTCAGCACAGCCCCCGGCCAGCTCACTGCCCACCTGCAGCGGGGACCCAGCCTCCAGCCACGGACACGGCACACGTGCAGCCAAAGGCACCACGGACTCCTGCACCAACATCTGACACTGCAAACTGGAAAGGCCCTGGGGGGGTTGGTGGACAGGCAGCTGGAGATGAGCCAGAGAGTGCCCAGGGGGACAAGAACCCACCAGCATCCTGGCTGTGTCAACACTGGGGTGGCCAGCAGGAGCAGGGCAGGGATCATCCCCCAGCACTGGGGAGGCATCCCCTGGAATCCTGGGGTCAGGTTTGGGCCCCTCACTCATTCCCAGCAGGACACTGAGGGGCTGGAGCGTGGCCAGAGAAGGGCAACGGAGCTGGGGAAGGGGCTGGAGCACAAGGGTGCTGAGGAGCGGCTGAGGGCCCTGGGCTTGTTCAGCCTGGAGAGAAGGAGGCTGAGGGGAGACCTTCTGGCTCTGACAGCTCCTGACAGGAGGCTGGAGCCAGGGGGGGTTGGGCTCTGCTCCCAAGGGACAGGACAAGAGGAACCAGCCTCAAGCTGCCCCAGGGCAGGTTTAGGTTGGACAAGAGGAACAATTTCTTCCCCATAAGAATCCTGTCACTAGGTTCAACTGAGGAGAACCTGGTCTCATCTGCTTGACTGCCCCAGGAAGGGTTTCTACACACTAGTGAGATCCTCCCAAGCCACTTTTTCTGCAGGATGAACAGCCCCAGCTCTCCTCACATGGCAAATGCTTCCATCACTTCATGGCTCTTTGCTGGACTCTTTCCACTACCTTCATGTCACTCTTGTCCCATGGAACCCAGCACTGGACCCAGAACTCCAGATGCAACCCCACCAGCTTTGTGCATCTCCCTTGACCTGGTGGCAACAGTGCACGTTCCAGCCCTGAAGACTGTTGGTCACTTTTGCAGTAAGGGAACGTTGCTGGCTCCTGGCCAGCGTTGTGTCCACCAAGATCCCAAGGTGACTCCCTGCAGAGATGCTCTCCAGCTGCTCAGCCCCAGGATGTACTGGTGCATGGGGTCATCCCTCCCCAGGGGTAGGGCCTGGCATTCCCCTTAGCTGAACTTCCCGAGACTGCTACTGGCCCAGTTCTCCAGCCTGCTGAGGTCCCTCTGTACAGCAGGAAAGGATCAGACTTCTGAAGATGCGAGTGCTTCCCAGCTGCAGCTCTGCACTGGAGGTGACCAGAACAGCATTGCGTGTTAAAGAGCGGAAACAAGGAGACACTTGTTGGTGAACCTCTTCAAAATAACTGAAGAACAGACTCCAGGCCCAAACCATCTCTTTCAAATCATTCTTTCTCCACTTCCTGTTAGTCACCGTCCGTGGTGTGTGCGAAGGGATTTTAGCCCAGTCATGTTCATGGCAACCTCGATGATGTTTTAGCCCCCACTGCACAGAGCATGAATCAGATGGTAGCATCTTCGGAATGTATCTTCACACCTCAAGTTCTCTCCTGCTGCTAAGGCCCTACGCTCTAACAGTGCTCAACTCTTTCTTCTGCTGCTGCACACATCACTGTGGTTTCCTGAGGATTTAAGTGCTGAGACCTGTCAGAATCACAGAATCACTCAGGTTGGAAAAGACCCTTGGGATCATCGTGTCCAACCATTAGCCCTACTCTACAAGTTCACCCCTAGACCCTCTCCCCCAACACCACATCCAAGCAATGTTTAAACACATCCAGGGATGGGGACTCAGCCCCCTCCCTGGGCAGCCCATTCCAATATCTCACCACTCTTTCCATGAAGAATTTTCTCCTAGTGTCCAGTCTAAACCTACCTTGTTTCAGCTTGAGGCCGTTCCCTCTGGTTCTGTCTCTAATTACTTGAGAGAAGAGACCAGCACCAGCCTCTCTACAATGTCCTTTCAGGTAGCTGTAGAGAGTGATGAGGTCTCCCCTCAGCCTCCTCTTCCTCAAACTAAACAGGCCCAGCTCCTTCAAACGCTCCTCATACGATCTGTAAGACAACAGCTTGCAACATGTAGACTCCAGGGTCGGGCTATTCTGTCTTACACGACCTTTTGGCACAGAGGCATCCGTGCTGTGCTGCTGCTCTGCACATCCCCAGCCCAGGCTGCCACCCCTTCTAGCCCCCCTGCAGTCCCCCCACCCCAGTACCAGGTTACTGGATGCTCGTCGTTGTCTCCAACTGCCTCTGCAGCCCATCGTGACCAACACCTCCAGTCCCACCACCTTGCAGCCATGAGGGCAGCACTGTCAGGACCCAGGAGAGGCAGAGCTCCGGCAGAGCCCGGACTCAGCATCATGCCTCACGGGTGACCCGCACCCACAGCCCGGGGACGAGGGGACTGCCAGCAGCCTGCTCCTCTCAGGGTTCAGCGTGCTCCCAGTGCACATTCCGGCCTGCCAGGGGGGGAGAAGCATCAGCTACTCAGTTATTTCTAGAGCTCACTCTCAACCTCTTTAGGATCCTACTTCAGACACTTCAGGAATACACTCAGTGCTTGTTCCCGAGACCAAACAATGCCGATAAAAAACTCCCTCATTCATCTTATAACACAGCCAAGAGTCAATCACAGGCCCGTATTGATTCCTCTCACACTCACACAAGGCACGAAGGACGGCGAAAAACCCCAGCGGAGGAAAGAATAAATTTGCTATGTAAATAAATACCACGGCTCAACAAGAGACATTCTTTTCAGATTATTTAAATTACACTTCTCCAGAGGAACTAGAGCAGGACTGGGGATTTCCTGCCATATCTAATAAGCGTTTGAGCTGCTGAAGCCCACCATTAGAGGAAGAACAAATAAACCTCTTTCAGGCAGCCACGTATCTCCTTCCTACCACCTAAACTTCTCCTGCAAGGTAGCTGCAAAAGAAGACAAAAGAAAAAATAGAAAGTTAAAGGCAGGAAATTCAGAATGCCTCTTCAGCAACATTATGCTTCTTCCTAGCCCACCTCCTCTGTCATCTGGAAGGACTTAGACTTCATTAATATGCATTTAGACTTCATTAATACATACTTAAGACTTCATTAATAGGTACCGCTCCAAATTCAGACGGGAACCGTGCCCGCCCCGGCAGCAATGCTATCTCTGACAGCAACAGAGGAGTCAGCCTGATGAGAGAGGAGCCTCTCTCCCCGGAGAGAATGCTTTTCCCCTCCAGAGCCCTGTTCACGGGCACCCCTCGAGAGCCAAGTCCCAGCGGGCTCTGCGTCAGTCCCTCCCCGAGCACACAAGTGTCACATCAACCTAAGGGGAACGAACCCCGACATGACGAAGTGCTATCCGCCGTGCTGCACGTGCTTGCACAAGTGAAGCCAGCGTTATTTTAAGTAGGGTCTGTTGCCAGCAGCAAAGCCCACAGCTGAAGAGGAAACCAGCAAGGTACAAATCTGTCTCCCACGGGAACATGGGGCCTGCCTCTCCCAAGATGAAGGGTCCAGGTAAATCTGTTCCAGCCTTAGTGCCACGCTGAAAATGTAGCCTAAGACTACAAGCAAAGGCAAAGCACAAAGCCCTGAGACAACCAGAAACCAAGGGTTGGGCTACAGCCTAGGAAATCAAAGCCAGCTCCCCTCGCAAACTGAGGGAGGCCTGAGGTGCAGGAAAGCGGCTTTAGGAGCAAGAGCCGGGGTCAGTTAAGGAACTAACATGATATGAGCAGCTGGCCTCAAAACCACACCTGAATGAGCCCAAACCAGCCAGCTCAAGGTCCTGTTGGAGCCCATCCCCACTCCAACAGCTGCAGGGTCACTGAAAGGCAAGTCAAGGGACGCAAGTGATGAAGGGTTCTTGAAGAAACTCTGCAAGAGGTGTCACTGCAGTTTCAGGACTCCTTCAGAAGTTGCAAGTCATGAATAAAACAACTATTTTAGCGCCGGAATTTTACATAACTATATTCTCATTCAACACTATTCTCTTTGTTCCCTTCCCTCACTCACTCACCCGATTCCTTTTTAGACACTGAATAAAAGGCAAAGCAGGGCAGACTCGGTCCTCAGAGGCAGCAACGGCTCCAGCAGCTGCCCACACACCCCCAGTTTCCACACGCGTCCCGCTGGACATCAAACTCTCACGGTCCCAGCAGTTTCTGCCAAGCCCTGACTGCACATGTACACATCAAAGTCCCGAGAACATGAAACACAGAAATGAATTCTAGCCTTTATTCCCTCCTACAACTGTGCATAGAGAAGGATAAATCGTCTCCACTGTGCTCAGCTGGCTTTGTAGTCAGCTATTTGCTTAGTTTTGGGAGAGCTTAAATACTCCAGCTCTGTGAAAACTAGCATCTACGTTTCAGTCTCAGTAAAAAAAGAAAATGGATTTAGCTTATCATTATTTCATTAATTCATCTCCCTTCCACCCCCTCAAAGTCTCATAACCTTCAGAGGTGAACAATCAGGCAGTCAGAAGGCTCTGTTTTGTACAGGCAAAGGATGCATCTCGGGGGGGGGGGGGGGAAATCAATAGATTTTCAAAAAAGCTTATTTCTTTTGCCCGCGGGCCACTGTGGGACCAGCAGGCCAGCCAAGCTCCGTCGGGACACAAGAATGGCTTGTCAAGGTCTGCTGGAGAGGAAGCAACTTCCTCTGGCGAGCACACCCCTGAACTCCAGAGCATCTGCTTCTGCCTGCCAAGCTTCAGCTGCTCCAGACTGGACAGGCCGAGTTACTAGCCTGCCAAGCAGGGGCAAACACCTCCCAACCAACAATCGCCAAACAGCCTAAACGGAGTTCTTCAGGCTCCATCACTGTGGTGCCCCAGCCCCATGGTACCAACCAAGCAGAGGCCACAACGCACTTTCCTGGTGCCACTGTCAGGTGAGGTTCAGCACTGGGATCTGTTCACCAAGCAGAGGCCACAA
>JANVCC010000130.1:123562-139617 GCA_025345505.1 Todiramphus chloris collaris | reverse complement strand
AACGCGCTTTCCTGGTGCCACTGTCAGATGAGGTTCAGCACTGGGATTTGTTTGCTCAGCGGCAGTCCCACTGGGCAGCGAGGAGAGCCCCTTCCACTAGGGCACCCACTCTGTGGCCCCTTCTCTCCACAGCCCTGCCCTGCCACCTTCCCCAGGGGCTCCCCTGGGACTCTGTCTCCAGACAGCACCAGAAAGCAGGAGGAGAAATTCTCTGTCCCAAACCCACGGTGTACAGAATCACAGAATCACTCAGGTTGGAAAAGACCCTTGGGATCATCATGTCCAACCATTAGCCCTACTCTACAAGTTCACCCCTACACCATCTCCCCCAACACCACATCCAAGCAATGTTTAAACACATCCAGGGATGGGGACTCAGCCCACTCCCTGGGCAGCCCATTCCAATACCTCACCACTCCTTCCGTGAAGAATTTTCTCCTAATGTCCAGTCTAAACCTACCTTGTTTCAGCTTGAGGCCGTTCCCTCTGGTTCTGTCCCTAATCACCCGAGAGAAGAGACCAGCACCAGCCTCTCTACAATGTCCTTTCAGGGAGCTGTAGAGAGTGATGAGGTCTCCCCTCAGCCTCCTCTTCCTCAAACTAAACAGGCCCAGCTCCTTCAAATGATCCTCATATGATCTCTTCTCCAGTCCCTTGACCAGCTTCGTTGCCTTCTCTGCACCCTCTCCAGCACCTCGAGATATCTCTTGTCCTGCGGTGCCCAAAACTGGACACAGTACTCGAGGTGAGGCCTCACCAGTGCTGAGTACAGGGGGACAATCACCTCCCTACTTCTGCTGGTCACACTGTCTCTCATCCAGGCCAGGATGCCGTCGGCCTTCTTGGCCACCTGGGCACACTTCTGTCCCATGTTCATTCGCCTGTCTGTTATAACTCCCAGATCCCTCTCCGCCAGACAGCTCTCCAACCACACTGCCCCAAGCCTGGAGCTTTGCACGGGGTTGCTGCAGCCCAAGTGCAGGCCCTGGCACTTGCCCTTGTTAAAACTCATACCATTAGCAGTGGCCCAGCAATCCAGTCTACCCTAGTCTCTCTGGAGAGCCTCCCTGTCCTCACGCAGATCCACACACCTGCCTAACTCA
Source organism: Todiramphus chloris collaris (assembly GCA_025345505.1). Lineage (NCBI taxonomy): Eukaryota > Metazoa > Chordata > Aves > Coraciiformes > Alcedinidae > Todiramphus > Todiramphus chloris. The sequence goes on along the minus strand of JANVCC010000130.1, from coordinate 138,514 downwards.
GTGTCATCTGCCAATTTACTGATGGTAGACTTAAGTCTACAACCTCCGAGGGCAGCGGCCTCGCTCCACAGCTACAGTGGGCATGTGGGGAAGGAGATGGAAACATCCATCAGAGGATTCTGCTCAACTCCAACCGTTACCATAGAACTCAAGACGTGTTTCGGGTTCCTGAGAGACTGCTCGGGCCCAGCTGCTGGCTGAAAACACTGAGATAATGCTTCTAATCCTCAGATCAAATTGATTCCTAACAAAACAGCATTTCAGCAGTTAACCGAGAACCTGCTTCTGTTTCATCTTGCTTGCTCAGAAGAGGAAATTTCTTCATTTTTCCTTCAAACCCAACTGACAAACGGAAGAGACATCCACGTTTACGCTCCCTGGCCACACACGGCGACTCGAGTGCTGCCGAGCCTGGTGGATACCAGCACAGAAAGGGCTTCTGTTGGGTTTTGGTCTTTTGGTTTGTTTTTTTTCTTTTAATAAAGAACTGCTGCAGGCAAAAAATGATGAAGGCCTGTCTGTTGTACAAATACGCACACAAAATTAAGAGCTGCTTCTAATTATTCTGCGCTTCTGAAGTTCGCTAATAAAGAGATGGTATCAAGAAGTACTTTGTTTTGATGATCAGCTTTATCCTCATCTAGTATCTAGTTAAACAGCCTTCTAATTGACGCCCTACCCCATGCTAAGGACAGAATTTGCACAGCTTCTTTATTTAAATGTTATGTTTTTAATTAAATCCAACACACCCAGACAGTGAAGAAACTGCAGCACTTCAAAAAAAGGCAGGAAAAAGCTCGCCAGAAAAATCTACCGAACGCACTGTGAACAAACTGCACAAAAAAGGTCTTTTTTTTTTCCTAGGTCAGTCAAAAGCATGTGGAGCTAAACACGCCCCGAAGAACTTTCCCCCCAGCCTCCCAGCCTCTCCTGAGCTCCAAGGGCACAGTTAGTGCCACGATTTAGCCTGTACTTCACCCTATCGCTAACCATTTCACCAGATGAACAGACAGACATCTGCAGCTACCAGCAGAAGGAAGCCCAGGTGTGCTTTACTGTGAAGGTTAACCTTCCACGCCGATCTCCGGAGCCCGGAGGGGCCATTCCCCACTGCAGGCAGGGGCTGAGGCAGTACCAAACGCGGCACCGATCCCCTCCACTTATGAGCTGGGGAAGCAGCAGCATCCACAGACCTGAGATTTTCTGCTGGGCTTCACCAGGAGATCCAAGAGCTGCTGTTTCAGATGCACTTGTTTTCTTGCTACCGCCATACCCTCCAATGACCAAGAAAACCCATGGCCTGCGCTCCATTAATGCTCCTCTAGGCAAGTTCCAAGCTCCACACCGTGTCTGTGCCTCTATCTAAATGTTCTGCATGCTGCTGGTTTTACTGGGAGGTTCCGACATCATGCTGTTCTACACAGAGCCACAGGATGGTAGGAGCTGGAAGGCACCTCTGGAGATGACCTGGTCCAACCCCCCTGCCAAGGCAGGTTCCCCTAGAGAAGGTCACACAGGAACGTGTCCAGGTGGGTTAGGAATCTCTCCAGAGATGGAGACTCAACCATCTCTCTGGGCAGCCTGGGCCAGGCTCTGTCTCTCTCAAAGTACAGAAGTTCCTCCTCATGTTTAGATGGAACTTCCTATGTTTGGGTTTGTGTCCATTAGCCTTTGTCCTGACACTGGGCACCACTAAGAAGAGACTGGTCCCACCCTCCTGACACCCATTCTTTAAGCATTGATCAGATCCTCCCTCAGGTTTCTCCTCTCCAGACTAAAAAGACACAACTCCCTCAGCCTTTCCTCATAAGAGGGACATTCTGGTCCCCTCATCATCTTCACAGCCCTTTGCTGTACCCTCTCCAGTAGTTCCCTGTCTTTGAACTGGGAAGCCCAGCACTGGACCCAATACTCCAGAGGTGGCCTGATGGGGGCAGAGCAGAGGGGCAGGAGAACCCCCTCAACCTGCTGCTCACATTTTTCTTCATGTCCCCCAGGAGCCATTGGCTTCTTGGCCACGAGGGCCCATTGCTGGCTCATGGGCACCTTGCTGTCCCCCAGCACTCCCAGGTCCATCTCTACAGAGCTGCTTCCCAGCAGGTGCCCCCTCCCCTGTACTGGTGCAGGGGCTGTTCCTCCCCAGGGACAGGACCCTGCGCTTGCCCTGGTTCAATCACAGAATCACAGACTGGTTTGGGCCATTGGGGACCTCTGAAGGTCATCTGGTCCAACTCCCCTGCAGCACGCAGGGACATTCTCAACTAGAGCAGGGTGCTCAGAGCCTCGTCAAGCTTCACCTTGAACATCTCCAGGAATGGGACCTCAATTTCCTCCCTGGGCAACCTGTTCCAGTGTTCCACCACACTCACGGTAAAGAACTTGTTTCTAACATCCAATCTAAATCTACTCTTCTCTAGTTTCAAACCATTGCCCCTCGTCCTGTCACCACAGGCCCTTGTAAGCAGGCCCTTTCCCGCCTTCCTGTCGGCCCCCTTCAGGTACTGGAAGGTGGCTGTGAGGTGTCCCCAGAGCCTTCTCTTCTCCAGGCTGAACGACCCCAGCTCCCTCAGCCTGTGCCCCAGCCCTTTGAGCATTTCCACGGCGCTCCACTGGCCCCGCTCCATCAGGCCCACGTCCCTCCTGTGCTGAGGGCTGCAGACCTGGACACAGTGCTCCCTCCAGGTGAGGTCTCACCAGAGCAGAGCAAAGGGGCAGAATCCCCTCCCTCGCTCCGCTGGCCACGCTGCTTTTGATGCAGCCCGGGATGCGATCGGCCTTCTGGGCTGCAAGTGCACACACTCTGCTCACGGCCAGCTTCTCAACCACCAGCACCCCCCGTCCTTTTCTGCAGGGCTGCTTTCTGTCACCTCATCCCCCAGCCTGTATTGATGGTGAGGATTGTTCCAGTCCAGGTGTAGGACCTTGAACTTGGTCCTCTTGAACCTCACAAGGTTCACCTGGGCCCACCTCTCCAGCTTGTGCAGGTCCCACTGGATGACATCCTGTCCCTCTGGCATATCGACAGCACCGCGCAGCTTGGTGTCATCTGCAAACTTGCTGATGGTGCCCTCGATCTCGCTGTCCATGTCACTGATAAAAATATTCAACAGTCCAGGTCCCAGTACGGACCCCTGAGGGACACCACTTGTCACTGCTCTCCACCTGAACTTCGAGCCATTGGCCACCACCCTCTGGATGTGACCATCCAACCAATTCCTTATCCACTGAACGGTCCACCCATCAAACCCCAATCTCTCCACCCATCAAACCCCAATCTCTTCAACTTGGCGAGTAGGATGTTGTGGGGGACCATGCCAAAGGCCTTGCACAAGTCCAGCTAGATCACAGTCATAGGTCATCCCTTGTCCACTGACGTAGTCACTTTATCACAGGAAGCCACCAGCTTGGTCAGGCAGGGTTTGCCCCTAGGAAAGCCATTGCTGGCTGGCTTTCATCACCTCCCTGTCCCACACGTGCCTTATCAGACCTTCTAGGAGAATCTGCTCCATGATCTTGCCAGGCACAGAGGGAAGGCTGACAGGTCTGGAGTTCCCAGGGTGCTCCTTTTTACCTTTTGTAAAAATGGGTGCACTGTGTCCCTTCTTCCAGTCACCAGGGACTTCCCCTGAATGTCATGAGGTTCCCTCTGCCCAACTTTCCAACCTGTCCAGGTCTCGCTGAACAGCAGCACAGCTCTGGCGTGTCAGCCACTGCTCCCAGTTCTGCAGCACCAGCAAACTGGCTGAGGGTCCACTCGGTGCGTTCAGCCAGGCCACTGATGCAGATACTGAAGAGGACAGAAGCCAGCACTGACGCGTGGGGAACACCACTTGTTACCGGCCTCCAACCGCACGCTGTGCCGCTGATCACAACCCTCTGAGCTTTACCTTCCAGAGGGCTTTCAATCCGCCCCACTGTTGGCTCATCTGACCCCCACTTCCTGGGCTTGCCTGTGAGGATGCCGAGGGGGATGCCACCAGCCACAGCACGTGGAGATCGGGCACACTGCTGTCTTCTCAAAACTGCAAAAAATCGGTACCTTAAACCAGCACAATAAACAGCACACGCAGCCTAATGCCCTTTGCCTTTCAGGACGTCACACAGACACAGTCCATAAACAGGTTACGTAGTTCCACAGGTAAAACAAATATTAAAGACACGTCAGAAGAAAAATCTTACCTATGCCAACAGACCACCACCCTGGTTACCCTGTGTGGCACCACCTGACCTGCATTTGTGAGCTAAGCTTCATTCATCAGAAGGCATCTTGAAAGGAAAACAACTGTTTGGAAGTCTCAGACCCACCCCGTGCAGTTTAACGGACTTTACCTGGACAAATAAACACTAGAGCTGAGGTTGCTCTTGAAACCACAAACCAGAATTACGTGCTGCTGCTGTTAGGCCACAGTTTGCTGTGAATTTAAACCTGCACTGCTGGGGTGGGGGGAAGAAAAAGAAAAAAGGAATTGTTGTCCTTTCCTATGCAGCATTAGCAGAGAAGAATTTCAGCTGAATCACTGCCCCAGCCTGGTTCACAACTGAGCTGCACCAACGCTCGTGCCAGTGAGGAGGGAGGGTGGAGAAGCACAGAAGAAGGGGCAGAGACGTGAGCAAGGGCCGAGAAGCGAGCAGGGGACAGCTCTTTGGCAGCGGTGCCAGCTGTGGCTTTCAGCACCGATTCCAAGATCTACTTCACACGGTGACTAAAAGGCCTCAACCAGAACGCAAACCACAAAAGAAAGCATGGATTGCGTAACAGAAAAGGTGAAGGTGTTATCCTGCATAACACTCAAATTCACAAATCAAAAACTAGTCAGTTCCAAGCCAACGATGCCAGCAGCACCAGAAACGTTTGCCCTGTCGTTGCAAAGACAAGCATTCCCACCAGGGCCAAAAACACTCACACCAGCAACTGCACAGAACAGCCAGCACCTCAACGGGCTTCACAAGCAGCTTGGCATGAGTGAAGTACCTTCCAGAGCTAGAAATACCTGCAGGACTAGGGAAGGGATTGTACCTCTGCTCTGGGCACTGCGGAGGCTGCCCCTGGAATCCTGGGGTCAGGTTTGGGCCCCTCACTCATTCCCAGCAGGACACTGAGGGGCTGGAGTGTGGACAGAGAAGGGCAACGGAGCTGGGGAAGGGGCTGGAGCACAAGGGTGCTGAAGAGCAGCTGAGGACCCTGGGCTTGTTCAGCCTGGAGAGAAGGAGGCTGAGGGGAGACCTTCTGGCTCTGACAGCTCCTGACAGGAGCCTGGAGCCAGGGGTAGTTGGGCTCTGCTCCCAAGGAACAAGGGACAGGACAAGAGGAACCGGGCTCCAGTTGCCCCAGGGCAGCTTTAGGTTGGACAAGAGGAACAATTTCTTCCCCCCTGTCCCTGCAGGGTTGTCCAGGGCTGTGCGAGGCTGCCCAGGGCAGTGGTGGAGTCCCCATGATCCCTGGAGGGGTTTCCAAGCCCCCCGTGGAGCTGTGGTGCTGAGGGACAGGGGGTCAGTGGTGCCCTGGCAGGGTGCGGGACACAGTTGGACTCGGTGATCTCAAACGTGTCTCCCAACCAGAAGGATTCTGTGATTCTATAAAACCTGACTTCCTAAACTATGAAGAACATCAAGGACAATATTCCCTTCCAAAGAGGAGTTTTGCTTTCTATAAATTCTTAAAGGTGTGGGTTTTTCTCAGCTGGAAAATGTTGTAGTGATGTTTCCAACACTGTTCTTGTTGCTTCTCTATCTGAACAGCCACCTCAGACACCGTTCTCCCAGACACCCCTCCCAGTCTGGCACACTGGTGCATTCACACGTGCAATACAACTCTGCAGGGAGATACCAGCTCGAGTTCTGGAAACGCAGCAGGCCAATCAGCCCCAGTGAGCTGGGGTGATGAGGGGGGCTCCTTCCAGCCTGACAGCTCGGCCGCAGCCCTCTCTGCATTGCACCCTGCCACACGGTACAGCCACAGACCGGGCAGCTGCAGGCAAACCTCCCACCACTGACACTCCCAACAGTCCCAGTGAGAGCAAAGAAGTGGTAGGGAAAGGGAATTACTCCAGACTTCAAGTCAGAAACAGCAGCACAGAGAAGCAGTGCATGGCATCCAGGCCCCGAGAGCCAGCAGCACCCACTGCTGTTGATCTGGGTAGAGAAAAACCCAGGAGGGAACTGCAGGAGCACACAGGGGTCTTCTCTCAGTCCCACCACTGTATTGCACAGTATATTACGGTGCTGCCCAGCATTATGTGCAAACAAATTTTTTTCCCTCTTACTTAACAGGTAAGACACCCACATAACTCTTTGCCTAATCAATATCCCTGGCACGAAGCTTGACAAGTTACATCCATGCCAAAAACCCTGAAGGAGAAGTACATTGAGAATTCCACACCTCTCATCAGACCTGTCCTCGCTTTGCTTAAAAATAGACTATCCCGTATGGTTCTATCCTCTCTGCCCTGCTATTTCCTTCAGTCACATGCCTCAGAGATGGCTCCAACACTAACATGTGTAAGATTTTGCCATTTTCAGGCATAGCATCCGTTCCAATAATTATACTTCCCATGTTATTTTGGTTTATTGCTTCACACGCTGAGATGAGTTTTCACAGACCTTCCACCAACATCGCCTGTCCTTGCCCATCTCTTCCCCACCAGGCAGCCGGAGTCTAAACCAGCCAGGGCACATAAACTGGAGTCATTTCCTTCCAGCAAGAATTGCCTTTCACATATTAAACCCTAAAACACGTAGATCAGCAGAAAGCTGCTTCTTTTTCAAAGAATCCCAGCATGGTGGGGGTGGGAAGGGACCTCTGGAGACCATAGAATGGTTGGGGTTGGAAGGGACCTTAAAGGTCATCCCTTGCCACAGGCAGGGACCCCTCCCACTAGAGCAGGTTGTTCAGAGCCCCATCCAGCCTGGACTTGAACGCTTGCAGGGGTGAGGTGTCCACAACTTCTCTGGGCAGCCTGTTCCAGTGTCTTAACCACCCTTGTAGTAAAGACCTTCCTCCTACTGTCTAATCCAAACCTACCCTGCTCTAGTACAAAACTGCTGCCCTTTGTCCTATCACCACATCCTCTTATAAAAAGCCCCTCTCCAAGCTTTGCTGTAGGACCCCTTCAAGTACTAGAAAGCCACTATCGGGTCTCCCCAGAGCCTTCCCTTCCCCATCTGGTGCCACTCCAGCAGGGTCACCCAGAGCAGGGGCCCAGCAGCGCAGTGTCCAGCCGGGCTGGGAATCTCTCCAGACAAGGAGACTCCACAGACTCTCTGGGCAGCCTGGCACAGGCTCCCACACCCTCACACCAAACAACTTTCTCCTCCTGCTCAGCTGGAACCTCCTGGCTTCCAGTTAGTGCCCGCTGCCCCTTGTCCTGTGGCTGGGCACCACTGAGCAGAGTCTGTGCCCATCCTCTTGCCCCCCAGGCCGGGGCCCTTTAGCTCTTGCTCAGCATTGCTCAGCTCCCCTCTCAGGCTGCTCTTCTCCAGCTGAACAGCCCCAGGGCTCTCAGCCTTGCCCCAGCACACAGATGCTCCAGTTCCTTTTAATCAAGGGCCTCTGAGATGCTCCCATTTGTCCACTCAGGCTGCTACTAAGTTGTTGGTTATTTGGTAAAGTTTCTGCTTTTCCCAAAATAAGATATTGATGACCAGGGGCACAGTCCAGCAGCTCGAACAACAAAACGCGATTGTGCAACAAGGTTTTCCTGACTCAGCAAATGTCTGCTGTGACTATGAGGAGATTCTGTTTCACTCCTTGTGAAAAGTCAAGCAATACATCCAAACCCCAGGTATGCACTCAATATTTTCACTCACTGTCCTCTTCTAAGACTAAAAATCATTCAATTGGGAACTGCTCCACTTCATTCCAGCATTTTCTTCCAGGTATCAAAAAAAAAAGAAAAACAAAACAGCACTTATAAAGTCACTTCAATTGAGTAAAAAATTTCACTTGTGAGCAGTGAAGTCGAAGAGGTGAGGTTCTCTTCTGCAAGCACAGTATTCTTCAGCAGCACTGTGTGGAATGGAGGGGGAAAGGGGAGCAGGGAGGCCACAGGGCGGGTGAAAGCGGTCACACCAAAAGCCCCCTGGATATCCACACTAACTGCCTGTGACAGGTACTTTACCGGCACTACAGCCAGCTAAGAAAGGAGACGACAGAAGCAACAAGAACAACAGAAGCACTGAAATGAGCTGCCCATTTGGTAAGAGGAAACGGCGGGCAGAGCGTAACATCAATGAAATCGAGCCTGTATTTCTCCCTGGCACCGCTCCCCGAAGACGTTTCCTGCCTTTCTACAAGACCTGGCATCCTCAAGCCCCTTCAGATTTTTGTCAACTGCTCTGCTACTTCAGCCTCGAGTCTTCACAAAACACAAGACACGTGCTGCAACCTCCAGGGCTGGGCATAATTAAAAAGTCTTGAGACGGTACAAAGAAAAGGGGGGAAAAAAAATAAAAATAAATGAATCAATATTTACATTACTAAAACAACGATCAAAACTGTTCAGCTCTGGCTCCTCTTTACTCTAATGGAGAAATGTGCTTTCTGCAGCGTGGAGCTCAGCGCTCATTTATGACCCCAACGAGCAGCCCATGCTCTGGCTGCCATCCCTGCGTCTCAAACAGAACCCCGAAAAGCAACTGCCCTGCCAGGTATGTGACAAAACCTCAGGTTTGGTTTATTGCACTGCTTTTAAATTGATAACTCTGATTCCGAATCATTTATAGTCACTGCTTTCAACCTCAAATTCATCACTCAGCTATGGAAGAGGAAGAAGGTTCATAGAACTGGAGAATGTTTTGGGTTGGAAGGGCCCTTGAAAGGTCAAGGAGGGCTAAGAGCACAGAACATCCAGCGTCCTGTTCCCCCTGTGACCCTTCAAGAGCGAGAGGGAACCTCATGGAGGTGAGGAGGTCCCCAGCAGAATCTCTGCCTAGCAAGTTGAGTCTTCTGCAACAGGATCCATCTCACCTAACGTGTGGATATTTATACTATGGATGACTAATCTGAATTAGTCACTCAAACTCCCTTTGCAGTAGGGGAGAAATGAGCACTTCTACAGCAAAACTCAGCTCTATTTTGGACTTCTGCATCAAAAGAAAATCAGCATCTGTTTCTCTCCATTGACTAAAAAAGGAATCCCAAATGGTTACCTCAGAAGTTGGCATTTACATCACAGATGCGTGAAGTTCGGTCAGAGGTCTGCAGGCCCTTGGGAGTCAAGGCAGAGTCTGAAACACAGTGTTGGGGGCAGAGGGGGAAAAGGAGGCTCAGAAAGTCACGGGGAAAAAAAAAAAAGAAAGAAAACTTAGATAAAAGAAAATTTAGCCTGAGAAAATTAAGCCTGTACCATGGACAATGTAATGTTAAAAAGTAATAACTAATACAGTAAAGGATTGGGAAAATGCAGAGGCTGTAAAAACCCACAAAACCTGAGAGTTAGGAAAAACAATCTTCCATATCAACAAAAAGAAAGAAAGATAAGGCTAACATGCAACAGAACCAGGCTGCAGTCCATCGCTTAGCGGGTTTTAATTTGCTAAACAGAGCTGATGAAGCATCTCCTGGCCATTAATCAGGCACCCGGGCCCTGAGGATGACCTGGCTGTTCTGTTCGCTGGGCTTAGCTTGATTTCATCTACGATGGAACCACGGCTTTCGACAACTCTGCTGTGGCTCAATTCCCAGCCCCTTCCCTTCCCAGTGTCCAGCAGACGTTCCGACAGCTGTGCTCATCCAGGAGGCAAGGAGGCAAGGACCAGCGGTGCCACAGCAGGACAAACCAGGAAGAGCGGGACAAACCGGGAAGACGCTGCACCACCAGCTCAGGTGAGTTCAAGTGAACCACACCCTATTTAAATCCCCACAGCAGAGACCTGCTCTCTCTACTCCTCTCCTTCCTGGGTGACACTCCTCCCTGGCGGCAGGTCAGGCAACCACCCCTCAAGCTGGCCAAGGGAGCTGGACCAGCTGAGAAGGGCTCCCTGGAAGCAGGGCTCGCGCTCGCCCCGCTCGGCTTGAGGCACAAGTGTCAAGGCCAATGCACGGCAACGCGGCCTCAGGCCCTCTGACGTGGCTGTGGAACCGTGCCCTCGGTCCTCTGGCTCGGGACCGAGTTTTCAACCTGTGAGTTACCCTTCTAAACAACAGGAATTCATCTTAACAGAAAAGATTTGCATTAAACGGCACAGTGGAGGATCTTCCGAAGGAAGAAAATGAAGGGTAAACAGCAAAAGAAATACAACCTTCCTCCTCCCACCCTGCTGCACATGAAAGTAAGAAGCTGAAACAAGCCGAAGGTTTTGCAAGGCTACGAGGAATGAAAAGAAAGGAAGAAACTGTTCCACAGAGAGAACCTAAGTCACTGCCCACCAAGCGTCAAGGCATGGCCGTCATGCATTGTCTCTGCTAACATCATTAAGTCGACCATAGAGAAATCAAAGACAAAATTGAAACTGAAATATCTCGTGTTCTATTTCCTTCTTCCTTCCTGTAGGCTGCAGCAAGAAAGGCCATCTCCACTACTGTCATCTTCGCTATTTTTTTCCTGCGTTTCTCCCAGTAAGCAGCACCGGTCTCAGCTTTGCTGCTATTGCTCCTAATTCTGCCAAACATCAGAATCAAAGTGACTTAACAGTTATCAGTGTCACTGCGGGCCACAGCGCTCGGAACAGAGGCCAACGGCAGACCCCAAATCCAGCCTTTAAAAGCAGGCAGACAACTAGCATGGGCAACACTGGTAAGAGCAGCAGAGATGCTCGCCAGCTGCACACAAACCCTGAATTCAAGAGCAGTATGCTCAGGAAGCTTTCTGTGCAAAGCATGCAGGGCTCCTACCGTTCCACCCACCCACCAAAGACACGGTGAAAGTTCTGTATTTTGCCTAGGCAAGGGAATAGTTCCGAGCTCGGCCTGTCTGGCTCAAACAGCTTCTTGAACTTTGACATTTAACCCTCACGTCCTTTTCTCATTCCTTCCAGTTTCCCCTTCTGTCTAGATAAGACTGTGTCCCCAAGTGCACGACATTGACCCAATGGTAAGAAATTGGATATGTGTGAGGCAGCGACATCCAGAGGCACCACATGGGGGCCAGGACACCCCCAGCCCCACGGCACCGGGGCCGGGCCACCCCCAGCCCCACGGCACCGGGGCCGGGCCACCCCCAGCCCCATCACAGCACAGCTGCTGCCCTGGAGAGCTTACAGCCTGAGCACAGAAGAGAATACAGAGAAATACAGAGAAGAGAAAGGGCGAGGGGAAAAGGAGCAGCAGCCCCAGCTCAACAGCCACAGAGCTTCCATGCCCTGGCTAATGATTTCAACTTCCTCCTTGTGCCGTTACGTTCTCCTGAACTACCTCATCCTAATTTTGCTGACAACCCCCTTTTCCAAAGCCTGGTGCCACATGGTGTTTAGTTTGAAATGACCCCTGCCAAAGATGACAATTTTCGTCAGGCTTTAGGCCCCGCAAGCAGCCGTTTACTGCTGTAGCTGCTGGCACCGTCTCAGCTCCATCTAGGACTATGGGGCATTAAGAAGCAAGAAGAGAGGACGTCGCAGTGAATTCAGGCAGCGGTGTCAGCCTCCCCATCTGCAGGTCGGATCCCAACACCGTGTGTGCTCTGTGTGTGGCATTCCAATTCCACAAAAATCTGAGCTTTTTTAGTCCCAGATTTTTAACCTTGGCTCCGAAAAACTTTGTTTCCCAAGATAACTAATATTTACTTGCCCGAACTTCCCCCTGCAACAGAGTTAACACGCAGGTAAAAATAACCAGGGCCTGTAATAATAATGTCAATATTGGCTGTTGCACTGCTGACTCCTGCATCAGATCAAAACAAGGAGCAGAGAAGTCCATCGCGGGGGGAGGGGAGGCTGGCAGGAGGAATACAGACAGCCAGAGGGTAAGAGAAAAACCACAATTAAAGAACCAAGCACCCTAGAAACACAGCAGTGGACAGAAAAGACAACACACTTTTGCTTCTAATAATACCCAATCAAAGACAACACTTAAGTTCCTTTGTTGCTACTACTGGTCACGCAGAGGCCACATTCTTCCCCTGATCCTTATACAAACCCCTGACATCTGTAGGTTTTCTGTGCAAAGGAGGTTAATGGTCACGGCGATTCCCCGGCCCGGAAAGCATAATTAAGAGCAGAAATGTGTTACCCTCAACTAGGGCTAAGAGGAAGGGGCTGCCACTCAGAACCACGGCTCCGTTGCCGGCTGCTCAGACAGAGCACCGGCACCGTTCATCGACAGTCTGTTAACCACACTCCTCAGTTAGCTCAGCCCTGATTTTACACCTGGCGACCCAACAAGCACTCCCACAAACACTCCTCCCTGTAAACTTCTCAGAAGTTCAGTCAAGTGCTGGGCTCCTGTTTCGCTCCCCACCAGCTGACCTCATCCTCTTCTCCCAGGTCGTTTCCACCCAAGCTCCCCAGCTATTCTTGTCATTCTGCTGTTGTTTCAGAAACCCTGACTCGAACAAGATACTCTTCCAGTTCTCGGCATTCCAGTTCGCCCATTCCCACGGCTGAGCTTATTGCACTCTTCTGGCTGCTGCCCTCCAGGCGCTAACACTTCAGACTCCAAGCCACCGTGTTAAGAAAACACTCTGCTTGATGATGTACGTGAAGTCATTTTCCCTACCGTATAATCTACGGCTTTTACACTTGCACTTGTACACACCTCGTCATCAGACACCCGGAGCGGAGCAGCTCAGCCTGTTCCCCACGCCCCGAGCTCTCCTCAAACACAACACCTTTCTCTGCCGGAATTCTTCTGCACCGCTGCATCTCAAGGGAGCAGAGAGTTCTGGTTTCCCTTTGACAGCGCAGCTGACGGCCAACGAATGCAGGGGGAGGATGCACCCGGAGCACGGGAAAGCAGCATCAGCTGCGCCCGGGACGGCTCCCGGACAGAGGTGGGGGACACACAACTCAAGGGTCCCTCCTCCTAGCTCAGGCTCGCCCAGGATTTCATCCACTCAAGCCGACTCCCAGTCCAGTCCAGCAAGCTGAGTGGAGGCGGAGGGGTGCCCAGAAGCACCGCGGGTCCGTAACAGCTCCCCGGGAACCCCTCAGCGGAGGAGGCTGCCAGGGATCTTGGCCTTTCCCCCCAGGGAAGCGCTGGGAAACAGGCTCCGCTGCTCCAGGCAGCGCTCTGCAGCTTTCTAAAAATACTGCGAGCCTGCGGCGCGCGGACGCTCACTTACCGGGGAAAGCCGCACCACGTACAAAGCTCTTCCAGGGATCTTTCTTTGCCATTTGCTTCTGAGAGTCTCCAGTTTCTGAACTCTGAACTCAGAAACTCAACCCGTCCCTCCTCCAATGCGGCCAAGACTTCACCAAATGCCAGCTGCGGAAGGAGGATCCTTCAGCGCTTCCTGCCATCCCCCCAACAAACGCTCCGCATCAGGCGCTCTCTCGCTGTCGGAGCTTTGCAGGAACCTCCCCAAAAACCTCAACTCTGTTCCCTGCACCACCACCTGCCCGGTACCACTCTGCTAGAGAGCGAGCTCTGCCCAGAAAGCCGCCACAGCACCAGAAACCTGCCTCGATTTCTAGGCAGGACGTTGTCCCTGGATTTGCAGCGTAACACAGAGAAAGTACCAAAGTCACCAGAAACGTCTGTGCATCGCACACGAAAAACAAAGCCAGCCTTCCATTTCCAGCCACTCTGGCCTCGTCCAATCCTCGGTCGCCTTCTCCCGAGCAGATCTTTGTTGGTATCAGCCAAACCAGTACGGATCGCGACGCGTTCCCACTGCACATTCCAAACTGCCTTTGCTTACCGTGCTGTCGCTGCTGGTTGCTATGGAGATCGCTATACTATCACCCACCAGATTTATTGGCTTTTTTTTTACCACTGAAGTATTTTGGCAGACTTTTCGCTTTTAAGTGTCAGAGTAATAAGAGAAATCATAAACGTTTATTCCCTCATCATTCTTAAAGTGGTGCTTTGTAACAAAAATCACTAGTAAATGATTGCATGCTTGGCTTCAAACATGTGCAGCTCTGGACAGGGCTGGGACCACAACTTTCTCCTTAGAAAATAAAGTATATTATGAAAACAAGCTTTGGTTTTTAAAATAGTAATGTTTTTAAGTGAGTGATCAAGATACGAAAAATAACTCAGGTCCCTTCAAGCTCTCTCAGTTTCTCTTTTTCACTTCCTAGTTTGTTTGTGTTTTGTTTTGAACGTATGCAAAACAAGGCCTTCAAATTAGGAAGGGAGCCCTCGTTAGGCTCGTCAAGAAGTCTTCTTTCTGTCAGATCACATGCTGTAGCCATTCCACTGGCAGCTGTAACTCCTACCCCAGTTTCTGCACCTTTGGAGCGACGTTTATGCTCCAAGCGAAGCTGGCGGGGTCCCTCGCCCAGGCCCCGGGCCCTGCACGCCCCAAGTCAGCAGGTCCCCGGGAGACTGACCCCTGTCCCTGACCTTGCCAACAACCACCCCTCCCAACAGCTTCGGCCACCGAGCCAGAAAAACCCGGACCCAGCGTTCCCATTACCCACTGCTACCGGGTCGGCCACCTCCAAAAAAAAATAAATAATGAAAAAGCAAACTGACGGGCGCAGAAAGTCCAATTTAACGTAGATACGGCACGAACTGACACGGCGGGACTCCAGCCCCGCCGAGAGCAAGGGCTGGGAGCCGGACCGCTGCGCCCAGAGCTGCCGGCGGGGCCGCGGGCCGTCTGCAGACCGAAGGAGAAACAGCAGTGAAAAACAACCCGGGGGCAGCCGGACGCGGCCCCGCAGCCCAGGCAGCGCTAGGGACCCGCTGGGCCGATTCCTCCCGGCGCTCTGGGGGGTGCCGAGGGGCTGTCGCCGCGGCCGAGGAGGCCGAAGCGACGGCGGGTTGGCGGGGCCGGCGGGGGCGACAGGCCGCGCACGGCCTCCGCGGCCCTCCGGGCCCGCCGCCCCGGCCCCGGCGCGAGAAGGCGG
>JANVCC010000130.1:63323-97026 GCA_025345505.1 Todiramphus chloris collaris | reverse complement strand
GCTCCACCAGGTCCCTGTCTCTGCTGTGCTGAGGACCCCAAATGATGGCACTGAGGATGGTGCAGAAAGGGGCTGGTGAAAGGTGCCACCGGGAGGCTGTAATTTTAGCGAGTTTGGTTGTTCTATCCCCTCCCTGCTCCCACTTGGTAACCTCTCCTGGGTAGCTGAGCACGGGTGACTTTGGTCAAGAGGAGGGCGTGCTGGAGCTGCTCTTTGGCTAGTGGCTGGAGGTGGCTCGGCGAGAGCAGCGATGGCTTTCTCAGTGACAGCCCTGTTGGTCTCTCTTGCAGCGGGAGTCAGCTCATTACTTCGGTTACGTGTACTTCAGGCAAGTCAAGGACAGCTCAATGAAGAGAGGTTATTTTCAGAAGGTGAGTGCTGAAACTAGAGAGCTCGCCACTCTCAGCTGGCACGTAGCTATTGAGAGGCACCTCTCTGTAGCTGAAAAATAGCTCCACTTCCTTCGTGACACCCGCAGGGTTTCTGCAGGAAACGGCAGAGGTCAGGGAGAAGGGGAATACGTGGAAAGTGTAAATGCCAACCAAATGTGGATGTGGTTGCCGTGGTGCGTCAGTCACATGAGCAGCAACCTGCTGTCTGAAGCCTGCGATCCCAGAGCACTCGAAGGTTTCCCTCAGTGTGTGCTCTGGTGTCACAGAGGCTCAGCAGCTGCGCTCGTTGTACCTCGACCCTTCTCTCGTTATTGCTTTCATCCTTCTCCTCCCTAGCAGCCAGCTGGGAGTGGATGGAATTCCTGCTGGGCTGATTGCTTCGAACCAGCAGCAGTGCAACTGATGGTACCTTCCCAACCTTGCCTCTTAGCATAAATTCCTTTCACATAGACACTGGAAAAATAATATAAACTGCGTGTTTCTTTCAGCAGAAGTTTGCAAAGTGCTTTGTCTTGCTCAGGCAGATAGTTATGGTCACTGCCCAAGAGAGAGCAGAGTTTCAGGCTTCTTCTAGAGAAGGAAAATATTTTACTTAGACACGTTTTTCTCCATGGAATTCCATTTTTTTCACTTCAAAAGATAAAATGCCATCCTCTCAAACAAATGACCTCTGACAACCTGGTCTTCAAAGAGCAGCGCTTCATTGTAGGTCACCCTGGTAACTTCCTGGAAGACAGGGACACTGTTCTGGCTCCGCAGTTTCTTGGCCTGCTGTGTTTTATTTCCTCCACCTTTAGAATCACAGAATCACTTTGGTTGGGAGAGCCCTTTGATCTCCTGGAGCCCAACCGTGTCCCCAGAACTGCCAGGGCACCACTGACCCCTGTCCCTCAGCACCACAGCTCCACAGGGGGCTTGGAAACCCCTCCAGGGATCATGGGGACTCCACCACTGCCCTGGGCAGCCTGGGACAGCCCTGGACAATGCTTTCCAGGGAAGAAGGCAGTGACAAGGAGCTCCTTTCAGAGACATGCTAATGCAGACAGGATTTTCTGCACCTCTGTGAAAGCAGGGGATTGCTCACTTGAAAAGTTGGAGGACTAGAGAAACTGGACAACACAAGGACCTGAGTAAGAGATATTTCTACCTGGCTAAAGTCCTCACTCTTTGGTAGACTTACAAAAGTAGTGGGCACAATGAATTCCTTTATTGTCACAGCTGGGTTTTTTTAATTTCTCTTATTTCAAAGAGCAAAGCTTTGGCTTGGAAAGGAGACATTTAAATGACTTGTGGAAATTTTCACTGGATCTTAATTAACATATTCACTAATGATTAGAGGAAGAGAATAATCAGCATAGTAATGAAAGTGCCCAGAGGGACTGAAGGGGACAAATTGTAAGAAACAGCGATACGGAACCAGGATCCTAGGATGGTTTGGGTGGAAAGTGACCTTAAAGATCTTCTAGTCCCAACCCCCTTGCCATGGGCAGGGACACGTCCCACTAGACCAGGTGGGAGGTGCCATATATATTTCACAAAGAAGAATTAGAAAGAAGCCAAAACAACAGGGAAAAAAAAAGGTGCTGCTGGAAACAAAGCAGGATTATTTCAGGTTACTTTGTTTGTTCCTCCCTGGAATTCCTCTGTGTTGTTTATCTCCCTAATTTCAGTGGTCTGCTCCTCGGCACTTCTCCCTCTGATATGGTGGGTTTGGTAGCTTTGTACCTATCAGCAGTTTATTTTTCCTGCAGTTGATCTTTTTCTAGGTCACAATCTCCTCCCTCCTGGCTGCAGTAGCTGTGCTTATCCATTAAACAAAACCCACCCTTCGTATGCAGGTACCCAGGTCTCCCAAAGCCAGAAGGCTCGATGACTAGTGAGGATTCCACTGGCTGAAGTGCTGCTTTTGAGTTATTTCATGTTTTCATACCACCATAGAATGGTGGGGGTTGGAAGATCCCTCTTGAGGTGCTCTGGTGTCCCCCTGTGCTCCATCCAGCAGGGTCACCCAGAGCAGGGGCCCAGCAGCGCAGTGTCCAGCCGGGGTGGGAATCTCTCCAGACAAGGAGACTCCACAGCCTCTCTGGGCAGCCTGGCACAGGCTCCCACACCCTCACACCAAACAACTTTCTCCTCCTGCTCAGCTGGGACCTCCTGGCTTCCAGTTGGTGCCCGCTGCCCCTTGTCCTATCCCAGGGCACCACTGACAAGAGACTGGCCCCTCCTACCTGACCCCTACTCTTCAAATATTTGTAACTATTCCTAAGATCCCCTCTCAGGCTGCTCTTCTCCAGGCTAATCAGCCCCAGGGCTCCCAGTTTTTCCTGATAAGAGCAATATCCCAGGTCTCCTCACAGCCATCATTTTGATGTTCGTTCTCAAGCGTAGCCTTCTAGGAAGCAGCGTAAGTAGATGCAGTACTAGAAGTGATCACGTCAGGAGGTGACTGACTTCTAAACGTGCCTTTTTTTCAGTCTTTGGTGCTGGTGTCACGCCTTCCCTATGTCAACTTGTTCCAGTCACTGCTGCAGCTGATTGCTCCGGAATACTTCGACAAGCTGGAGCCGTGTCTGGAGGCAGGTGAGCAGCCAGAACCAGGAGGGAGGCTTTGCACCTCGAAACCTGTCAGAGGTTTCACCAGGAAGTTCTCAAAAGGCAGCTGAAATGTTCCCAATGAGTTCATTCTGGAACAAATTGCAACAGGGAGAAACTTTCCTCCAAGTGCTTGGCCTGTCAGAATTTCTAAAGGGCTGTAAAAGCTGCGTTAATGGGAACTGTCTGACAGCCTGAATAGATGCTGCTGTCAGTTTGCGTATGATGTATTCCCGGAGAGAGGAGAAAACTGCTAGTGCTACATCTCTGTCTGGGTCTTTATTGCACTGTTCGACTGAATCGTGATTTATCAACGGTCCAGAGCTGCTGGGCCAGCACTGGACACGGTGCCGCAGCCCAGAGCCTGGGGTCTGACTAACCCTGGACAATTGGTCAGTACAGTGTGTGTCTGCAGCCAGCCGGGGCACGCACGGGCAAGAATGAAGTCGGCAGAACTTACGGGGCCAGCCGTGTTCTCCATATTGACCTTCGGATTAAACTCCTTTTCTTTACCTGTTCCCCTGCAGTGTGCAATGAGATCGACCAGTGGCCACCCCCTGTGCCAGGGCAGACCCTCAACCTGCCCGTGATGGGAGTTGTCATTCAGGTACTTGTTACTGGTGAGCTGCGCTCAGCAGCAGCCTGAGGCAAACTGGGGAGTGGAACGTGTATTCCCCTTTCTTCTGGCTGTTAAAATTGCCCTCTGCTCTAGGTTCTTCCCCTTTAGTCCTAACCTTCCTGCAGTTAGAGCTGATAATTGAGGAAGCTTTCTCACGTGGGTGGTTGTTGGGGAAGAAAGCGAAGTGTGTGTGCCTGCCCACCGATTCCTTCCCCCTGGATCATCTGTTCTTATTTGTAATCTAGGTGAGAATCCCATCAAGGGTGGATAAACCAGGATCAAGCCCGGTGAAGCAGTTCAATCAAGAGGTGAGACAAAGTGTGACGTGACACAAGCCAGTGATGAGCAGAATCTAGACAGCTAAGGTGGGAGGGTGGAGAAGAACTGGGACTCTCAGCTTTGTCCTGTCTGAAACCACTCTGGCCTGGAATGGATGGGGTTTAAGCTCTGCGGTCTGAACTGCACGCTCTCTTGTCTGTGGCTCTCAAAACAGGGCTGGCTCTGCACAGGATTTGTGTGCTTCGAGTGGGGTGTGTGCGTTGTTCTCACAGGTTTTGTTCCCGCTGCCTTTCCTGGAAATCCAGGCATAGGTGGGTCTCCCGAGACCTTCGTTTTCTCTGTTGTTTTGCACCATTTTCTGCCTGAACATCTTTACTGCTTGTGTTCAGCTTTGATTTTGATTCTTGTTCATTTGATTTTTATGCCCCACCCCTCCTTTTCTCTCCTTTGAATAATGCTGTCCTAGTTCTCAACTTTGGGGACCCATGTTGCTTACTGTCTCTTTCTGCATCTTAAGCTCTGCCTTACACCAGAGCAAACTCTAGAAAGTAAAGGAGCAGACACAGGAAGTCTTTCAGGTCTTGAAAAGAAGGGATTCTTGGCTATCTCCTAGCCAAGGATGTTCGTTTGGACCTTGAACACTCAATCCATACTGTTCCTGGCTCATACCTCTAAGCATTAACCTTGTTCTCTTCTGGTTGTGATCATTGTGGAGGGAGCTGCTCTGTGACTGATGTGCTCAGTTTAGGTGGTGTTTCAGTCAAGATGCTTCCATTTCCTGACAGCTTGGTGGTTGTTTGATTATTGTTATCTTTTTCTTCCTCCTTTAGAACCTGTTACCAGCCCCACTGGTTCTCCCCAGTATTCACGAACTGGATCTCTTCAGGTGAGAGCCACCATCCCTGCATCCCTCTCCTTTTCTCCTGCTTGTCCTCCTCATAGTACCCTACAAGCCATAGGTTTAGTGGAGATGTCAGATGAGGAATCAGAAACCCGTGTGCCAGTGTTTAAACCTTAACACAACCCCCTATATCCCTGGCCAGGATGAAAGTCAGTCTGAGATATCACGTTCCCAGAGAGAAGCACATCTGGAGAGGTTCCTGTGCCATAACTGCGTTTGGTCTTTTCTGAAGGGCATTTCTCACCTCACGCTTCCTTTCACTCCCAGGTGTTTCCAGCCAGTGCTCATTCATATCCAGATGCTGTGGGAGCTGATGTTACTGGGAGAGCCAATTGTCATAATGGCACCATCCCCTACAGTTTCTTCAGAGATGGTTCTGGCACTCACCAGGTAATGCCCTCAAGTTCTGAGATCCAGATAACTGTGCTAATAAATTTAGGCAGTTTTGCAGACCCACTCTTCTGCCACCTCTGCTGTGTCAGATTTACTTTGCCTGCAAAACCGAGTAAGACAAATAGTGTAGCAAGAGAGCGTTGCTCATAGTCCACCAACGGGAGAGAAAAGTGAATCTCTCCTGTTGGGAGACCTGATGGTTTATAGCCCTGACCAGCTTTGTTTCCCCAGCTTAGAACTCTGCTTTAGCAAAAAAAAAAACAAACCTAAAGCCTGGAACTCCTCCAAAGTGTTACCTCTGGCAGGACAAAACACTGCTCGAGGACATAAACCTGATGTAAAGACAAGTTCCTACTCTGTGAAGTCTGTCTGGCACCTAAGACAAGGAACAAGGGGTATAAACTTGAGTGTAGAACGTTCCACCTCAACATGAGGAGGAAATTCTTTACTGTGAGGGTGACAGAGCCTGGCCCAGGCTTCCCAGAGAGGCTGTGGAGTCTCCTTCTCTGGAGACTTTCCATCCCCCCCTGGATCTGTTCTTGTGTGGGCTGCCCTGGGTGACCCTGCTCTGGCAGGGGGGTTGGACTTGATGATCTCCAGAGTTCCCTTCCAACCCCTGCCATTGTGTGATTCTGTTGCTGCAGCTGCCTTGCTCCTCTGAGGTACTGCTGTGACTACCGCCCCTACTTCACGATCCACGACAGTGAGTTCAAGGAGTACACCACCAGGACACAAGCTCCGTAAGTAGCCGCTAGACACTTGCCACCCACTTGCCACTGTCTGTATGAAGGCCACCCCGAAGTGAGCCTTGTTCTGCTTGTTTTTTTTCTTTCTAGGCCAAACATTGTTGTGGGAGTCACAAACCCTTTCTTTATCAAAACTCTCCAGCACTGGCCGCACATTCTTCGGGTTGGGGAGCTCAAAATGTCAGGTAAGGGTGGAACCAAAGTCCTGTTGTGCTGGTAGGCCTTATTAGAGGCTCATGGTGAACTGGGAGTTGCAGTTCTACCCATTGTCATTCCTGTGAGAGCTGAGGAACCAAAAGGAAGTCTAGACTTCAGCTCAGGAGATGTGCAGGATGAGCACAAATAACGGAGGAAACTCACTATGGAGAGGGTGACTTGTGTTTTTCTGAAGCGTTAAGAAAAGGAGAAGTCCTTCCTGGGTGGGAAAGAGAAAATTTCATAGAGAACAGAGAGGTGGAGAGAGAAACTCTGATTATTATGAAGCCAAGAAAGCCTCTAGGCTGAGGAGTTGGGCTTTTTGCAAGGCTTCCTTAACACATTCCTGTTCCTGAACTCTAACAGGAAGGTTAGCAGCTGAGAAGGCTTCTGTGAGAGTGAAGTTAAGGGAGGATGTGATTTAAGGTGTGCACGTTTAGGACCAATGTCCTCGAGTGCAAAGTGTCTTGTGTGTGTGCTGAACTCCTCATTTGGTCTGTCTCCACAGGAGACCTGCCCAAGCAAGTTAAGGTGAAGAAGTTGGCTAAATTAAAAACTCTAGACACAAAACCAGGTAAGCTCACGTCGGACATCACTCAGTTTTGTTTGCCCTTCCTCTTGGGTGCAGGCATGTGAACACTGTGGATGTTATTCCTTGCCTGTCAGCAAACAGACATTTTGGTGTCATCTTCTCACGCTCGGTCTACTACACAGATCCCCCATCACATCCAGAACAACTGTCCATCTGTGTTCTGAGGTGGAGAAAGACAGTGTAAATTAACTGAACAAATCATTCTAGTGTTGGGAGAACAGCTTCTAGTTTTCTTGGGTTTATTTTGTGTCATACCTGCTTTTTAGAGGTGTTGGAAGGAGCTTGCTTCCCTCAGTAGAGCTCTCTGACACTGAACTAAGTGTTCACCTCAGGCCTAGCTCTGGGCTGGCTCCAGTAAGTCATCTCACCATAAGCTCAGCATAAGAAGGTCATGAGATAGTTCAGTGTCCTTTAATCTTGCTGTGAGTACTGGCTGCATCTGCAATTGCACAATCTCTTAGTTGTATTTTTGGTGGGTTTTTTTGATTACACAAACCAGCTGACAGGGTTTATGCTGGGAACGGCAGCTCATCCCTGCAAAACATTTGTTTCTAACTTCTGAGGTTTTCCTGGTTTGTATTTTTTGTTTGGTTTGTTTTGTTGGTTTTTTTTTTAATCTAGGAATCTATACTTCTTATAAAACATTTCTTCACAAAGACAAAACCCTGATAAAGAGATTACTAAAGGTAAGCAGTTTCCACTCTACCCTGCATCCTGGACGTTATTAGGGGGAAACTGGGCCAGCAGCTTGGTTTAACCAGGCAGAACAGTCCAGAAGGAACAGGCTCCTTACTGTGTGTTCTCAGAGAATCATGTTGTCTGTCCTTCAGTGACAGTGGAGTAGACAGGTGAAATTATCCTGGAATGAGGTGGGGTCTGTGGATACAACTACAAAATCTTAAAATCCTTTGAGTTGAGAGAGCCCTCTGAGCTCCTGGAGCCCAACCGTGTCCCCAGCACTGCCAGGGCACCACTGACCCCTGTCCCTCAGCACCACAGCTCCACGGGGGGCTTGGAAACCCCTCCAGGGATCATGGGGACTCCACCACTGCCCTGGGCAGCCTGGGACAGCCCTGGACAACCCTGCAGGGACAGGGGGGAAGAAATTGTTCCTCTTGTCCAACCTAAAGCTGCCCTGGGGCAGCTGGAGCCCGGTTCCTCTTGTCCTGTCCCTTGTTCCTTGGGAGCAGAGCCCGACTCCCCCTGGCTCCAGCCTCCTGTCAGGAGCTGTCAGAGCCAGAAGGTCTCCCCTCAGCCTCCTTTTCATAGAATTGTTTATGTTGAAAATGACCTTTAAGATCATTCACTCAACCATAAATCCTAATTTGTTTATTCTAATGAAATTTCAATTAGAAGCAATGATTTAGTCAAATATACTTGGACATGTTTATCATGCCAGGTGTAAAATTTTTCACCTGATACTAAGGGTTAAATGCTGGTGCTAAGAACAACCTAGTTGAGAACAATCCTTATTAAGACACAGAGTCTGAAAAACCAGACTCTCCGGAGGGAAATGCGAGTGCTGTGCTTCATTAGAGAGGGGAATATGTATTTTGGGCGGGACCCTTTTCCAGGCTGCTCTGGACTGGTTGCTTATAGTTGCAGCCCTTGCAAATTCTGCGTCCGTCTGCGCAACAGAACCAGCACCTTGGTGAACACGCTGCTTGTGCTTGCAGGGGATTCAGCGGAAGCGCCCCTCTGAAGTCCAGAGTGCCCTTCTCCGGAGGCACCTCCTGGAGCTCACCCAGAGCTTCATTATCCCGCTGGTGAGTTGAGCAGGGACTTGTCAGAGTGGTGCAGAGGTGAGGGGAGGTGAACAGGAGATGCTTGAGTGACATGTTTGCACTTGCCTTCCTTTATTTGCCTGCGCCTGAGCATCTGTAATAGCTTCAGGATGTGACTGACGCTCTGCAGAGATGTTTGGCTCCGTGGAGAGGAACTAAATGTCTCCTGAACACAAATTTCAGTAATTAGCATGAAAGTCTGGAAGTTGGATTTGCAGCACACCGTGTGTAAGGACAGTCCGTTGTTTCCTGCAGCACAGGAGTCAGGGAACAGCCTTTTGCTTGATTCTGATGCTGACTCTCTGCTCTTTTCAACAGGTAGTCAGGGCAGGTATATCAGGGAGAGCCCAAAACCTTCCTCTTCCCCTTGAACACTGGAACCAAACCCACTCCCAGTGTCAAATGCTGCCTTCTGGCTTTGGGAAGCTTTGCTGAAGAGCTAAGAGGGCTGTCCACATGGTGATCTCCACCCCACAGCAGATCACAGAGTCAAAGAATGGCAGGGGCTGTAAGGGACCTCTGGAGATGACCTGGTCCAACCCCCCTGCCAAGGCAGGTTCCCCTAGAGAAGGTCACAAAGGAACGTTTCCAGGCAGGTTGGGAATCTCTCCAGAGATGAAGCCTTCACCATCTCTCTGGGCAGCCTGGGCCAGGCTCTGTCTCTCTTGAAGTACAGAAGTTCCTCCTCATGTTTAGGTGGAACTTCCTCTGTTCAAGTTCAAGTCTGTTACCTCTTCTGCATTTTAGTGAATGCTTTTGTTCAAGGCCGCCCTTGTCTAGTCGCACTAGGCAGCTGCTGCTGCTCTTTTGGTGGCCATCCAGCTGGCCAAGTTTGGCTCCTCTGCTTTCTTTTCTACATCATCTTAGGAGGTTATTGTAACTGTATTTCATTTTATTTTATTTTTGTTTATTTCTTCCTAGGAGCATTATATTGCAAGTCTGATGCCTCTGCAGAGGGCCATTACTCCATGGAAGGTATGTTCAATTTCCCAGTCGCTTCTGCTTTCCCTCAGCTGCTGAGACTGGGGATAGCTGTGCCATGTGCTGAACACATCTCTGATACTCCGTGTCAACTTCCCTCCTTGAAGGAAGAGGGTTATTACTCCTTTATTAAAAAAAAAAAAAAAAAAAACAACAAAAAGCCACAACAAACACGGGGACAGCTGCTTCCTGTTTTGCAGTAAGCTCAGCTGTTGTGAACCTCCTTTGAATTGCACCAGCAAGTCTGTCTGAGATGTTTTCTTCTCGTAGTCACTGAGTCTGCCTCGTGCAGCCTCTCCCTCTGTACGCACAGAACTCATGTCCCGCAGTCTCTTTTTGTGGTGGTGTAATAAGGTCTTTCTGCTGTGCAGAATCCTCCCCAGATTCGTCCTTTCCGTCAGGAAGATTTCATGAAGACCCTTGAGCATGCTGGTCCCCAGCTGACCTGTGTACTTAAGGGCGACTGGTTAGGCCTCTACAGGTAAGAGTTTGGTAATTACTTGGCTTATCCCCTGAGCAACTGGGGCAAGTTGCCATGGACATAAACCCTGAATTAGAATTGGGAGTAAAAAGGGAGTTTCAGGACAGAGACTGGTCACCTGGAAAAATCCTCCCTACGAGGAACTGATTAACTAATAATGGTCAGGAAGAGAGAATGCTGGGCAGAACCAGTCCTGTGGTTTATGTGGCCTCTTGAATGGGCAGATACAGTCATAGAATCATAGAATCCCAGAACGGCAGGGGTTGGAAGGGTCCTCTGGAGCACATCGAGTCCAACCCCCCTGCCAGAGCAGGGTCACCCAGGGCAGCCCACACAGGAACAGAGCCAGGCAGGTTTAGAAGCTGTCCACTCTCCACCTCCAGGACCTTAAACTAAGTCCATCCTG
Source organism: Todiramphus chloris collaris (assembly GCA_025345505.1). Classification (NCBI taxonomy): domain Eukaryota; kingdom Metazoa; phylum Chordata; class Aves; order Coraciiformes; family Alcedinidae; genus Todiramphus; species Todiramphus chloris. The sequence goes on along the minus strand of JANVCC010000130.1, from coordinate 86,665 downwards.
CTGGAGAAGAAGGGGACTTGTCTCTGACATCACCAACGTCATTTATAGTCCTCCAGGGAATCTCTCTTTCTGAAGTGCCTGTTCCTGGGCACACAGGGAATGAAGACTTGCAGCTCTTCATCCCGTAGTGGTTGTGTGTGTGTGTGTGTGTGTGTGCAACACTCAGGACAGTGGCCATTGCCCTTTTGCCCCAGGAGGGCAGTGCTGTCAGAGCATACAAGGATGTCGTTTCTTCAGGGTAAAATTGAAAAGAGCAAGGAAAGTTTGTCCCATCGTCTTCATAAAGGATGATTAGTTAGAAATGGGATGGAAAAGACACTTACTGCAACAAGAGTAGAAAAGAATGCGAAAATCAGATACCCAGTGGGAAGGAAAATGGGAGGTGTACTGATCCGGGGAAGGGAAAACAGCCCAGAAAGTGCTCAGAGACAAAAATCCTGGATTCCTATGTGTCGTTGCTGTGACAAGTTTTGCACCGTCTTGTGCTTTAACGTATTCAGCAGGAAACAAGGAAGTTCCACTTCATACAGTGCACAGACAGATTTCATTTTGGGCATCTAATATTTTGAAAAATAACACCAACCAACAAGTGGTTTCAGTGGATTGGTTGAGCTTTGCAGGCAACTGTTCTGTTATTTCACACATATACCATTTCTTGTGTTCCTAGGACAAGCCCTTAATTAAAAAAATACATCTGTCTGTGTCACAGCAGCATCTTGAGAGCGTGACTGGGTTTAGGAACCCTCTGTGGTGGGGAGAGTGCAGGAGCGAGCGGGAGTTCTTGCGGTGGCAAAAAGAAGCTCTGCCCACTGGCAGGGGAAGAGTTGCAGGGGACCTGCTGCTGAAGCGGGGGTTCCTCGGCGCCGTAAGGCACCTCAAACCTGCCCGTCTTCTTCTTTGCTGCCACGACCCTCGTCTTTCAGTTAGCAGCTTTTCAGTCTAGAACGTGCTGAGATAATAAAACCAGGTGTCCTGCTGCCCCTGCTTGTGCTCCTGCGTAGCTCCATTAAAACGGAGCGTTATAGCTGTGGGGCTCTGGAGAGGAGTAAAGCCCTGATCTCCCCTGGGTTATGGAGCACGGTGTGTGTCAGTCACCACTTGTACGGGACTTAGCGCCACGCTGACAGATGGCTGAAATCTTTAAATATCAGAGAGTCACAGAATGGTTTGGGTTCAGAGAGACTTTTGAGATCCCGGAGTCCAACTGTCAACCCAGCACTGCCAGGGCAGTGACCCCTGTCCCTCAGCACCACAGCTCCACAGGGGGCTTGGAAACCCCTCCAGGGATCATGGGGACTCCACCACTGCCCTGGGCAGCCTGGGACAGCCCTGGACAGCCCTGCAGGGACAGGGGGGAAGAAATTGTTCCTCTTGTCCAACCTAAACCTGCCCTGGGGCAACTTGAGGCCGGTTCCTCTTGTCCTGTCCCTTGTTCCTTGGGAGCAGAGCCCGACCCCCCTGGCTCCAGGCTCCTGTCAGGAGCTGTCAGAGCCAGAAGGTCTCCCCTCAGCCTCCTTCTCTCCAGGCTGAACAAGCCCAGGGCCCTCAGCTGCTCCTCACCACCCTTGTGCTCCAGCCCCTTCCCCAGCTCCGTTGCCCTTCTCTGTCCACGCTCCAGCCCCTCATGGTCCTGCTGGGAATGAGTGAGGGGCCCAAACCTGACTCCAGGATTCCAGGGACAGCCTCCCCAGTGCCCAGTGCAGGGGGACGATCCCTACCCTGCTCCTGCTGGCCACACTCTTTCTAATGTTTCTATCAGGAAAGGAGAGGAATGAAGCAAGGTAATACAGAGGGTTGTGAATGTCTTCCCTTGTTGAACCATCCCAGGGCAGAATAAGGCTCCAGAAGGGCGCAGAGCACCCACTGCTCCTTGCATTGGCTGAGGCCAGAGCTGGTGCTGATTGAGGTGTGGGAATGGTGGGATTGTTCCTCTCATTGGTGACAATCTGCTCAAGCTGCTCAGCTCTGTCCTGTTAATGCCTGACAGAAGATAAGCCTCTGGAGTAGACGAGATATGAAGGGAGCGTATTAGCTCATAATTGGCTACCATCCCTGGTGACACTGGGAGTCACGGTGTCCTTTCCTCTCGTTGTGTCTGCTGCAGTGGGAACAGAGCCACGGTGCTTCTGTGGATCCCCCTCTGTCCTCAGCATCCCCTTCTCTTTCTGCAGGCGTTTCTTCAAGTCCCCCAACTTCGATGGCTGGTACCGTCAGAGGCACAAGGAGATGACCCAGAAGCTGGAGGCCCTGCATTTGGAGGCCATCTGCGAAGCGGTAGGTTCCAGCCGCGGCTGGGAAAGCCAACGCCAGCTGGTACCTTCCCGGGCCTGTAGCCTGGGAGATGAGGGCACTGCCACTTCAGACACATCTTGCCACGTCTCAGTTCTGCACCCGTGGGTGGGGGACAGGGCTCCGTGCCCTCGGGAATCGCTGTCTGTCTGTGCGCAGGAGTAACAGCAGATGTGGGGGGCAGGAGCAGCTCAGCTCCTTTGCTTTGGCAGCCAGGGCCAGTCCTGCTCTGGCTGCTTCTCTCGGTGGTTTTTCACCAGGGAGCTTTTCCCAAGCCACCAGGGAGCAGCCTGGAAGTGTCACCGGTTGCTGGGTCCCTTAATGCCTGATGGCAATAGGTAGGGTTTGTAGTAGTGATGGCCGGAACAATTTGTTTCAACTGAGCTGCTGCTGGGGTATCCCAGGAGCACTGTCCTGCCCGGGTGCTTCTGCAGCAGTAGTGCTTGCTCCTCTGCTCAGCAGCGTGGGGTGGGGAGTGCCAAAGCTCTCTCCTCTCTTAACTGGCCTGACTGATGAATAGATGTAAACCCACAGAATCGCTGTGCTTGGAAAAGACCTTTCATCATCAAATCCGAGACCATCAAATCCAACCGTTAGCTAACTGCCAGAGCCACTGCCACACCGTATCCTTGAGCACCATCTCTAGATGGCTTTTAAGGACCTCCAGAGATGGTGATTCAATCACCTCCCCGTGCAGCCTGTTCCAGCCTTTGGTAACCCTTTCAATAGAGAAGCTTTTCCTCGTGTCTAGCCTGAACCTCCCCTGGTGCAACTTGATGCCATTTCCTCTTGTCCTAAACTCTTGAGTACAGCACAAGATTCCTGGTGCTGGCTGGAGGAGGGGAGCCCTGCACTGCCTGCAGCTTTCCTTGCTCTTCTCTTGCAGGCTGCAGCTTGATGGTGCCTTGGGCAGAGAAGTGCAGAGAGCTCTGTCTTGCTGGTTAAGTGCTGCCAGCAGAGCTTTGAAAGAGGATGAGAAAGCTCCTCCTCACTTTTATTTTGGGCTTTGCTTAGGGGTATCTCCTTGAGAAAAGCTTCTGTAGGGAAGAAATGTCCCTGAAGAAAACTGTTCTCTCCCTTAGAACATTGTGGCCTGGATGAAGGACAAGTCTGAGGTGGAGATTGTGGACCTGGTGCTAAAGCTTCGTGAGAAGCTGGTAAGTTTTCCTCCCTTCTTCCTGTGCTCACTTCTTTCTTGTCCGTGCGTCTGTGGCAGGGAGAGCCCTGGGATGTGGGTCACGCTTGTTGCCTACAGAACTTTGTTCTCCCTCCCAGATTTGGAGAACTGGCAAATGGGACAGTCATGAAACTTTGGTGGTTTTGTAGAGAAGGATTCGAAGTTTTGACTCTTCTCATCTGTGTGAGGCTCAAGTGATGGTTTCCTCTCTGATGTCTTGTACCCTGAACTAAAGAATCACAGGCTGGTTTGGGAGGGACCTTTTGAGGTCATCTGGTCCAAGCCCCCTGCAGGGAGCAGGGCCATCTGCAACTAGAGCAGGGTGCTCAGAGCCCCGGCCAACCTCCCCTGCAATGGTGCCAGGGATGGGGCAGCCACCACCTCTCGGGGCAGCCTGGGCCAGGCTCTCCCCACCCTCAGCACCAACAATTTCTCCTTCTCTCCAGTCTGAATCTCCCTTTTTCAGTTGAAAACCACGACAGACCGTAAAACGACAACATGCAGTTTGCTCAGCCAAAGGCAAAGCAGAAGGAGGAACTTGAAAGGTGTTTTCAGATCCCTCTCTCTCCTCTCTCCCTGTAGGTAAGAGCCAGGTGCCAGCACCTGCCGGTGAAGGAGGAGACTCTGCAGCGGGTGGGCCTCTATATTGAGACCATCATCAGCTCCTTGCCGGAGGATCTCCAGGCTGTGCTACACCACCACTGAGCACAGTGAAGGGACTCTGTAGGAGAAGGAAGGGCCCTGCCACCCTGCGCCGAGCTGCGGGCAGCTGCCGTCGCCTTTGGAACGGAAACTCCTGCCCTGCCCCAGCCAGCATGACCTGCTCCGGACCTCGCTCACAACTGGATGACCTTGAGCACATGAGCGTGGGGGTCAGCCCTGTAGCAAAGCGGGGAACCGTGCGCCCTGTCCTCTGCCCAGTCCTGCCTCAAGGAGCTGGGTTGGGGGACCGCAAAGGAGAAACCGTTCCTCGCCCGGCTGTTTGTGGGTCATAAAGCGGCAGCCGGGCTGGTGGCAGCATGTGGTAGGCTGTGCAAAACATCTGTACACATCCATCCCTAGTGCTCGGGCTCTGCAAATTTCGGTGCCCTCATCCTGCCTGGAAGAAGCAGGACCAGCCTTGAAAAGGGGAGTTGTTTTCAGGGTCTCTGCTGGTGATAATGAGAGATGCTAGTCCCCCACAGACAAATAATGTGAAAAAATCATCGCTGCCCTTTCAGCAGCCTGACTCACGCTGGCAGGAGCTGCAGCTGTGGTGGGAGTGGGAGGGTGAATGGCTGGGTGCAGAACGCTCTTGTTTTTTACTCTGAGGCAGAGACAGAGAAGAAGAAGGGGCTGGTGGCAGGAGCAAGCTCTCCGGAGATCACAGCGGGGTGCTGTTGAGCGGCAGTCGCTCCTGGAGCTCTGTGCAGAGGAGCTGGCCTCCCGAATGTAATTTATTCTGCTTGAAACATCCAGTTTGTGTGCCCTGTAACACCCAGGAGAGCTGGAGCTCTGCCCTGGGCCATGAGCTGTCGAGGTGATGAGAAAACAGGAGAATCTCATCCTTACTGCCCGTGGAGGAGCTCACAGGACGGCCCGTGTGCGTGCGCTGAGCGTAGGGAAGACCTGAAGCTCTGCCACCAGCTTTGGAGGCTGTTGTCCTCTGGCCAAGCGAGCAGAGCTGTCTTCTGCCCTGGGGAGCTCCCTGCAGTTCTGAAATGGATTTACTGTAACCAGTAAACGGCATGCAGCTGAACCTGCCCCTGGTGCCGGGTTCTGAAGGGAACTCCTGCCTGGGCAGCGCATGTTCTGCGCGCAGAGCTGGTGGCTGCGTCCTGCCAGGGCTCTGCGGTGACCCCGAAGCACTAAGGGGTAGTAGAAAATAGTAGTTTAAAACAACAACAAAAAAAAAGAAAAATTAAGCCAGCCGTGTCCTGCTTTTGAGTTTTAGTAGCTGGTTTTGGTTAGGAATGGAGCGTCTCTGCTCTCGAGCTGGGCTGCTCGTGGCCCTCAGTGTGGTGGTTTCACAGAATCATAGACTCAGAGAATGGTTTGGGTTGGAAGGGACCTTAAACATCATCCAGTTCCAACCCCCTGCCGTGGGCAGGGACACCTCCCACCAGAGCAGGTTGCTCAAAGCCCCATCCAGCCTGGTCCTGAGCACATCCAGGGATGGAGCAGCCACAGCTTCCCTGGGCAGCCTGTGCCAGTGTCTCAGCACCCTCAGAGTGAAGAATTTCCTTCTTATTTCCAATCTAAATCTCCCCTCTAACAGTTTCAAATCATTGCCTCTCATCCTGTCACTACAGACCTTTCTAAAAAGTCCCTCCCCAGTTTTCCTGTAGCCTGTTTCAGACACTGGAAGGCCACAAGAAGGTCTTTTGTTCTCTGGGCTGAATAAGCCTGGTCTTGTAGGAGAGGTGCTCCAGCCCTTGGATCATCTTTGTAGTCTTCCCCTCACCCTGCTCCAACAGGTCTGTGTCCTTGTTTCTCGGTCTCCGTGAGATGTCTGCCTGGGGCTCTGGGTCAGCATGGAGACTCCTGTCCCCTTTGGCACATTTCCTAGACCAGTTTGGGTTAGAAGGGACCTTTACGGTGCTCAGCAGGCACTGGTTGTCTTGTAGCAGTTCCTCAGCACCAAACACGCTCCGTCAGGTGTTGCTCCTCTCGATGATGGATTTTCAGCTTTGCATTCCTCCCAAGGAGGTTGGAGCGTCTTCCCTGCACACCACACCCATCATCATCCTTTTCCCCGTCCCTTTCCTCTCCACCCCCTCATCTCCTGACAGGCTTTTCTGCTCTGCCCTGTTCTCTTCAGAGCCTGGGAACCTGTCCTCTTCCTCTACCAGCCACACTTGCACTGGTCGTGACCAACTCGGAACCGACTCCGACTCCTCACCCCCTCCTCACGTCCGTTTCTGGTGGTGCAGGAGGCCCAGGGGTCACCAAACGGCACGCTGCCGGGTGGCAGATGGGACACTTCCAATGGCCACACTGGAAGGAGCCGCTGCCACGTCAGTGCCCGATCAGTCCATGCTCCCATCTTGCCTGTGGTCCCCCCACCACAGCCCTCGGGGGCTGTCACACCCCTCTGCCCCTCCATACTCGAGCCTGTCTCAGAACTGTCTCCATTCCCAGTCCCATGAGATTTCCATGGCGCTCCTGGCTCCTGCCCTGATCTATTTGCTGGAGGCTGGAGGTCTCCAAACGCTCTTCCCGTGCCTGTTTGTGGAAGCTGATGGTGCGATGGAGCTGAGTGTGGCCCCACCAACGCTCCCCAAGGGTTTGTCTCTGCAGGAGTGATGGTGATTGAGGACTCTCAGGCCCAGAAGTAGACAAGGTATGAGCCAGCATCTGATTTAAACTTGCTGGTGGAGAAGCTGGGGCCTGGCAGGAGGCTGCAGGGGCAGGATCATCCCCAGCAATGGCTCCTTCACCTCTGCTGGCACAGCCTCGGCCAGCAACCTTCCCCAGGGGCAGGAGCTGACTGACTCGTTGCCTCCTCCTGTTACCTAACAGCAGCAAAGCCCAGGAGGACCTCAACCATCATAGCTTTATTTGGAAGCACCTCTCCCAAGCCCCGCGCAGGGATTTGCTCTCTGCCAGAAAGCCCAACACGGAAACGAGACCAAATGAAACGAAGAACCGCCACCTTCTCTGGGGTTGATCTCCACTTGCTGGGAGCTCCAGGATTTGCCAAACCTCCTGCGTGCCCACCAGCCTCCTCCCATGGCACCCATGGCTCGGGAGCCCGCGGAGCCCTGCTGCTGCCCACGGCGGGTGGGTGGGTGGGTGGAGGTGCAGAACAGGCATGCCCTGCTACCCCAGAGCTCCTGTCCCACCTCCTGTCCAGGGGGACTGGGACTGCTGGTGGTCTCGCTGGCTGCGGGCAGTGGGAAGCCAGGCTGCTTCGAGCAGCAAGGGGCTGCGGGTGGGCTTCCCCCCGGGGCAGAGCCAATGCAGCCCCTGTTGCTGAGCAGCCTGCCTGGCGCTGCCCGTGCCTCGCTCCGACCTCTCCGGGCACTGAGGGCCCAGCTCAGAGAGATCCTGCCCAGCGATGGGCGGGCTGGGGGACCTGTGGGGTTGGGCAAATCCAGCTGGGGCTGTGGGCAGCCTGCAGGCACCAGGGTGAGGTGGCAGCCTAGGGAACAGCCCCCATGAAGTCGTCGTAGAAAGTGATGTCCCGGTGGTGGGGCAGGGAGAGTCTCTTGCCCATCACCTCCTGACGGAAGTTTTGCCTCAGCCACCCATAGACCAAGCTGTGCAGGAAGCCCTGGAGGGACACGGTCAGAGCCTGTGAGAGAGAGAGGACAGCGGAGACCGAGCAGCAGGTCACCTGCCCCTGGGCCACCCACAAACCCATCACCTGCTCCAAGGCAGAGAGGAGCTGTGTGGGATCAGCCCCTGTGAGCACAAGGGTGGTGAGGAGCGGCTGAGGGCCCTGGGCTGGTTCAGCCTGGAGAGAAGGAGGCTGAGGGGAGACCTTCTGGCTCTGACAGCTCCTGACAGGAGGCTGGAGCCAGGGGGGTCGGGCTCTGCTCCCAAGGAACAAGCCCCAGGACAAGAGGAACCAGCCTCCAGTTGCCCCAGGGCAGCTTTAGGTTGGACAAGAGGAACAATTTCTTCCCCCCTGTCCCTGCAGGGCTGTCCAGGGCTGTGCCAGGCTGCCCAGGGCAGTGGTGGAGTCCCCATGATCCCTGGAGGGGTTTCCAAGCCCCCCGTGGAGCTGTGGTGCTGAGGGACAGGGGTCACTGGTGCCCTGGCAGTGCTGGGGACACGGTTGGGCTCCAGGAGCTCAAAGGGCTCTTCCAAAGAGAAGGATTCTCTGACTCTAGTGCACAGGCAGGGTGACACAGGGACACAGGAGTTGGCTCGGGCTGCCAGCAGGAACCTGGGGCCTTTGTCCTGCATCCATCCTGGGTGACACCAGGTTGAGTGGCACCAGAGTGGGCTGGCAGCACCCGCAGAGCTCGCCCTGCCTGGGGAGGCATTGCTCTGGTTGGTGGGGACCAGTGTGGTCCTGCTCCTGTCACCCAGGTCCCCCAGCCCTCTGGTCCCAGCAGGGCTCTTCATCCCATCACTCACATCTGATGGGGACAAATGTCCCAGCTCTGGAGCCCAGGAAGTGGGTTTGTACTTACTGTAGCGACGTAAAGAACAAAGACCGAGGAGGGTTTGATGCTGGTGAAGGAGAGGAGGGTGAGGAGGAAGGCTGTGGATGGAAACAAAAGGACAGTCCTTGGTTTCTCTCTCTCTGATAAGGCTTTGTCCAGAATTTTCCTCTCCAAGCGGCCAATGCCCTTCTCCTGTCCCAGCCTGTTTCCCAAGTGCAGGGGTCTGCGTGGGAGAGCTGTGCTTTTGTGCAACAAGGTCCTTTCCCACGTGGCGCCCAAGGACCTCACGGGCCTCATTCCCCCGGGTTCCTATAAGGCTAAAACAAATGGTCCCCAAAGGGCTGAGATAACCGCTGTAAAGCAGCTCCACCAGCCACCACCCAGCCTCCAGCTCACGAAATGCCACTGGCAAAACCTGTCCTTGTGCCAGCAGTGTGGGCTGGGCCAGTCCGACCAGTCGCAATCGGGGCTGGCTGTCCTCCCTTACTGGGTCTCTCCCAGCTACGGGGTCCCGCAGACACCCCGGGGCTTTGCAGTTGTTCGGTCTAAGCCCCTTGTGTTGGCCCCGGCTATCATGGCAGCCCCGGGGATCGGGGGGCTGGAGCCGGAGCTGCCTCTCCCGCCCGGGCTGCAGAGGGTCCCCACCATCACTTGCCTGGCGCCCAGCAGAGCAGGAAAACCAGCTGGAAGTAGCGGGAGACTTTGCTGGCGCTGCGGATGCTCCTGCCCCCGAAGCCGTCCCGCTCCGGGGTCAGCAGCGGGGCCGCGGCGTGCGGCCGGCAGCGGAGTGTCACCCTGCGGGACAGGAGCTGCGGGGGGACGCGGTCAGCGGCTGCTCCCCGCCTGCCCCGGCCGCACCCCGCGCTGGCCCCGCTCGCCTTACCGAGCAGCAGCTCAGCACCAGCACCACGTACAGCAACAAGATGATTTTCCCCGCCAGGCCCACGTTCTTCCCACTTACGTCCTGAGAGGCAACGGGAGGTCAGCGGGGGATGTGGGGAAGGGACGATGCCACCAAACCCCAGGGACGTGGGGCAGCCAGCGCCGGGGCACTGCCGGAGCTGGGAGCTGCCCCGCTGTCTCTGCCCTAGCGGGGACACCTCTGTCCCATCCCTCCAGCAGCATCTGCCCACGCAGGGCAGACAGGCTGCTTGGCCAGTGCCTTTCGGAGCCCACCGGCCCACGGCAGCATCGGGCAGGGACCAGTTGGACAGACGGGCACCCAGCAGCACGCACCTTGTAGCAGATGTCCTGGGCACGGCGGATGAGCAGCAGGCAGCTGGAAGGACAGAGGATGGTGATGGCAGCTGCCTAATCCCACCCCCCAAGGCCTTCCCCACACAGAGGTGTCCCTCACATGCATTTGGGGACAGTCTTTTGAGCAGGGCCTGTTGGGGCAGGACAGGAGGGGATGGGTTAAACTCCAAGAGGGAGATTTAGACTGAGGACGAGAAATTGGTGCTGCTGACCCTGGCCCAGGCTGCCCTGAGAGGTGGTGGCTGCCCCATCCCTGGCACCATTGCAGGGGAGGTTGGCCGGGGCTCTGAGCACCCTGCTCTAGTTGCAAATGGCCCTGCTCCCTGCAGGGGGGTTGGACCAGATGACCTTGGAAGGTCCCTTCCCACCCAAACCACCCTGTGATTCCATGTTTCTATGCCTTGCAGGAGCTGCAACTTGCCCAAGCCCACTGGGAAGGGAGCAGGGTGCCCACCCCCGTCTCTCCCCTGGGACAGGGTGGCAGGACAGTGGGTACCTGGAGCAGTACAGGCTGTAGGTCTCATTGGAGCTGTTGCCTTTCCACGGCTCATTGGGCTTGATGGCTTTGGGTGCGATGTCAGTGATGGAGGTGCCACGGGAGATCAGCTGGCCCAGGAGGGTGAGTGAGGGCACCAGCCTTGCAGGGAGAGGACAAGGTGAGCGCATCCATCCCATCCTGGGCAGCACCAGGAGGGTGGGTGCTGTGCCACAGCCCTGCTCGGGGTGGAGAGGGGACCTACCAGGCCAGGAGGTAGGGCAGCCCCTGCCAGGTTCTCTCCAGGCACCTGCTCCACTCCTGCAGTGAGGACAGTGCTGGTGACCCCGGGCTGAAGGCCTCGCAGCAGCTCAAGGCTCCAGCCCTACTCTGCCAGGACACAGGGTGCAGGGGAAGCCACAGGGAAAGGGGCTGCCCTCGGGTCCCCCCGCTGCTCCCCGTGTCCTCACAGGGCCAGAGCAGCTGTGGGTGGGAAGGACACTGCCCGGCTGCACCACAGCTGGGGGCCACCAACCTGCAGAGCTGCCACGTGCCAGGCTCTCCAGCCGTGGATGGTGCGATAGGCTTCGTACGCATAGACAACCACCATCAGGAACGAGACTGCATAGAAGGTCTGGGAGGTGAGAAGGAAAGAGGGATCTGGCAGTGCCCCGTGCCCCAAGGCACCTGCCTCCTTCCCTCCTTGTGCTCTGCACCCCGGTGCCCCACTGTCGCCCAGCAGAGCTGTGCCAGGAGGAGCAAGGGAGCAGCTCTCATAGACACTTGGCATCGAGAGCAGATGGCCTCATGCTGTCCCTGCACCTACCTCAGGGAGGGGGACTGCGTGGCCTTGCTGGCTGGGGGCTTTAGAATCACAGCATCATAGAATCATTCTGCTTGGGAGAGCCCTTTCGGCTCCTGGAGCCCAACCGCGTCCCCAGCACTGCCAGGGCACCACTGACCCCTGTCCCTCAGCACCACAGCTCCACGGGGGGCTTGGAAACCCCTCCAGGGATCATGGGGACTCCACCACTGCCCTGGGCAGCCTGGGACAGCCCTGGACAGCCCTGCAGGGACAGGGGGGAAGAAATTGTTCCTCCTGTCCAACCTAAAGCTGCCCTGGGGCAACTGGAGGCCGGTTCCTCTTGTCCTGTCCCTTGTTCCTTGGGAGCAGAGCTCGACCCCCCCTGGCTCCAGGCTCCTGTCAGGAGCTGTCAGAGCCAGAAGGTCTCCCCTCAGCCTCCTTCTCTCCAGGCTGAACAAGCCCAGGGCCCTCAGCCGCTCCTCACCACCCTTGTGCTCCAGCCCCTTCCCCAGCTCCGTTGCCCTTCTCTGGCCACGCTCCAGCCCCTCAGTGTCCTGCTGGGAATGAGTGAGGGGCCCAAACCTGACCCCAGGATTCCAGGGGCGGCCTCCCCAGTGCCCAGTGCAGGGGGACGATCCCTGCCCTGCTCCTGCTGGCCACCCCAGTGCTGACACAGCCAGGAAGCTGGTGGCTTCTTGTCCCCCTGGGCAGTCTGTGGCTCATATTTCCTACCCCAGGCTTCTCTGGGGTCACTCTAGACAGGTCTCAGCTGTTCCTGGTGGTGTAGGATGAGGTTCCCAGCTCTGAGTGCCACCCCATGGTGTGAGCTGACCCCCTTACCGTGGCCAGCATCAGCCCGTAGGGACAGGCTGCGTAGGCTGGGATGAAGAGTGGGGCCGGCAGCAGCTGGATGGTGGCTGTGCTCAGGAGCACAGCAGCGGCCAGGAAATCTGCCAGGGCCAGCAGAAAGAGAGGGCGAAGCTGGGAACAGGACACAGTGTTATCTCTGGGTGGCAGTGTCACCCCGGTGGCAGCAGCCACCCCCAAGCTATGTGGGGCTGCTGTGGCCACATCCCTCCCTGGGCCAGCTGGGAGTGGAGCTAGGACCAGCTGCTCTCCAGGGAGGCTGGTGCGAGCATCCTGCCCCTCCTGCCCCTCCCTAGTACCTCTGTGCACCAAGCCCAGCAGCAGCAGTGCTGGCCCAGCCCTACCTCGGGCTCAGCTGGGGCCAAACCCCATCCCTGTGCCCCTGGGAGACAGTGGCACTCACCTGGATGTGACAGCATCGCCAGCGCCGGGAGGTGACAGCGAGGACTGAGCCACTGCCCAGGAGGCTGGAAGAGACAGGGCTTGGTGTTAATGTCCCAGTGGAGCAGAGGTGATGGTGGCTCAGGGTGATGGGTTTCCAGTGAACCTGTCCCAGCAGGAACCCCAGAGACAGGCACAGGGAATGGTGTGAGGTTTTTTCAGGGGGTGTCCCACCCAGGGGTTCCTTCTTGCAAAGGCAGCAGGATGGGTCAGAGACTGGGGTTGGTGTGAGGCCAGATCCCTATGGCCCAAGTTTGGGGACTGAGCAGGGTGTGGGTCAGACAAGAGGCTGCACACAGGCAGGGCTATGGCTGCTGCCTCCCCCCCCTGCTCCACAGGGCCCAGCCACGGCTGAAGTTTGGGGGGAGCAGAACCCACCTCAGCAGAGAGGCCGGGAGGTAGATGCATGTCAGCACGAAGACCTGAGGGACAGAGAATCGTGGAATCAGTGACTGGTTTGGGTAGGAAGGGAGCTTGCAAGGTCATCTGGTCCAACCCCCTGCAGGGAGCAGGGCCATCTGCAGCTAGAGCAGGGTGCTCAGAGCCCCGGCCAACCTCCCCTGCAATGGTGCCAGGGATGGGGCAGCCACCACCTCTCAGGGCAGCCTGGGCCAGGCTCTCCCCACCCTCAGCACCAACAATTTCTCCTTCTCTCCAGCCTGAATCTCCCTCTTGGAGTTTAACCCATCCCCCCTTGTCCTGTCCCAACAGGCCCTGCTCACAAGTCCCTCCCCATCTTTCTGACAGGCCCCTTCAAGCCCTGCAAGGCCCCCAGAAGGTCTCCTCGGAGCCTTCTCTTCTCTGGGCTGAACACTCCCAGCTCAGCCTGACCTCAAGGAGACATCAAATGAGAGGCACACGGGCTCTGCTGTCCTGCAGCGGGGCCGCAGTGGGAGCCTTGAGTGCCCCTGGCACAGAAGGATGGGGAGCCCCAGGCAGGGCTGGACTCGGGCCCGTGGGGCGTCCCCGGCCAAAGCAGCAGTGGGCAGGCTGGTGCCTTTGTGTCACCGCGCAGAGAGCAAAGCCGACGCAAACCTTCCCCGAGAGGCTGAGCACGGGGGGCAGAGGCGGTGGGAGAAAGCGGGCACCCCAGCGGGCACCCTGGCCAGCCCCGCGCAGCCGCCCCCTGGGACGGGCCCCTGGGTGGCGGCTGCAGGAGGGGGGTCCCGGCCGCTCCCCTCACCGCAGCACCCACGTTCCCCCCGCCCGGGGCTGGGGAGCGCCGAGAAGCCGCGTCCCGCTCGGGGCCGTGCTGCCGAGATGGGTTCCCAGCCCGGCCGGCCGGGCAGGAACCGGTGGGACGGCCGGAGACAGCCGGGGCTCGCCGAGTCACCGAGAGCCAGCGGAGCGGGAGCAGCTGCCCCAGCTACAGTCACAGCCTCCCCGCACTGCTGCCGCTGCCCCGGCCCCGGCCCCGGCCCCAGCCCCGCCGCCCTTCTCCCGGCCACGCTCCAGCCCCGCAAACGGAGCTGCTCGGGGAGACCCGAACGGGGGCTGCGGCTCCTGGCAGCGGCTTTGCCCGGTCTCCGCAGCGGGTTTCCCGGTCGCCTTTACCTGCGTATCCGAGAGAGCTGGGGGGGCCTCCTCTTCGCTCGCCATGGCCGGTCCCGGTTCCCCTCTCCCACCGGGCGCAGCCCCGGCCCCTTCCAGAGCAGCTCCGGCGGCCGCTGCTGGGCTCTCGCCGCTCCCCGGCTGCGGGAAAGCGGCCGCGGCTCTGCCGGCGCCGGCAGCCGGAGGAACCTGCCCGGCCGGGGCTGCCGGAGCTGCCTCACAGACGTCCCGGCTGCTGCCCTGCGGGCCCCGAGAGCAGGGAGGGGTCGGCATCCCCGCCTGCTGCTGCAGGCACAGCAGGACTTCTCCTTGCTAACCGACAGGGGAAACTGAGGCACGGCAAAAGGGTTGGTGGGGCAGAGGAAGCCCGTGCGAGGTGAGCCCCTGTGTCCCTGAGACCGCAGATGTGCCAGTGTGCTGTGGGATGGACACACTGCCAACATGGGAAGCTGGGCACAGGCAAGGCCAGGGCACTGGGAGGGCACAGTGCAGCTGCCTGTGCAGGGTCCAGGAACCCCAGCACGCTGGGGTGGGCAGGGCCCTCTGGAGATGCTCTGGTGTGTCCCCCTGCTCCATCCAGCAGGGTCACCCAGAGCAGGGGCCCAGCAGCGCAGTGTCCAGCCGGGGTGGGAATCTCTCCAGACAAGGAGACTCCACAGCCTCTCTGGGCAGCCTGGCACAGGCTCCCACACCCTCACACCAAACAACTTTCTCCTCCTGCTCAGCTGGAACCTCCTGGCTTCCAGTTGGTGCCCGCTGCCCCTTGTCCTGTGGCTGGGCACCACTGAGCAGAGTCTGTCCCCATCCTCTTGCCCCCCAGGCCGGGGCCCTTTAGCTCTTGCTCAGCATTGCTCAGCTCCCCTCTCAGGCTGCTCTTCTCCAGCTGAACAGCCCCAGGGCTCTCAGCCTTGCCCCAGCACACAGATGCTCCAGCCCCTCAGCAGCTTCCCCACAGCCTCTGCTGGACTCTCTCCAGTAGCTCCTTGTCCCTCTTGACCATGTGTGAGGGGATGAGGCCCGGCCAAATCATGACACATGTGTGAGGTTATTGAGGCCCAGCCAGCTCACCACATCTGTGAAGGTGCTGAGGACTGGTCAGATCATTGACACATGTGTGAGGAGACTGAGGTCCAGCCAGCTTGTGACATCTGTGAGGGACTGAGGCCTGGCCAGCTCATGACATGGCTGAGGGAGCTGGGACCCAGGCAGCTGATGGCATTTATGACGGGCTGAGACCCAGACAGATCACTAGTTGTGTCTGGGGTGGAGGGGATAGGACACTGAGACCCGGTGAGCTCGTGACATTTGTGAGGGGCTGAGGCCTGGCCAGCTGGTGACACGCATGAGGGCTGAGGCCCGTCCAGCCGTGAGTGGTGCAGGGGCTGTACTCCCCCAGCACCGGGGCTCGCAGGTTGCTCTGACACCGTGGGCACCGGGCAGGAGCCCTGGGACCCAAGCGAGCCCCCCAGCCCTGCCCCAGGCCAAGCCCCACCGTGTCCCAGTGACCCCCACCCTGCTGTGGAACGCTCCCCAGGGAAGCTGCTGGCCCAGAACCACCAGCACCCCCAGAGCTCCCCCCGTGCTCTGCCACCTCCCCTTGGTGCTCCAGCACCTCTGGCTGCCATGGGCTGTCCCTGCCAGGCTGTGCTGTGTCCCCCTTGGGTGCTGCTGGAGGTGACAAATCAGCTCCAACTCACAAGGCAAAAAATCGAGGGTTTTTACACCCGTTCTAGGGGAGTTTTTGGCAGGGCCAGAGAAGGAGAACACCATGGCCAGGTCTGGTGGACCCCAACCCTGTGGTCACCCCCGAGCTGTGCCAACTGTTGGTTGTCCACCTGCTCGCTGCCAGCCCCTGCCCAGGGCACCTCCAGCCACAAGTTTTGCCCCAAAGAAGTTGGGTTTTGTTTGGTTTTTTTTTTACTTTTATTTGAGAGGTGTTGGCTGAGGAAAGAGGGTGTGGGGAGGGGCTGGGGGAAGGAGGAGGGAGAGGGTGGGAGAGGAACAGGGACAAGAATGGCACTGGGAGCACTGGGCAAGGTTGACACCCTTGCTGTGGCAGCTCCTGGAGATGTTCCCCTCAGGTGCCTCCTTTGTAGATGCTTCTTTTTTCCTCTGTCTGATGAAGAAACACTCCTAAAACCCTCCTGAGCACCAGCTCCCATGGCCCCAGACAGACCCCCGTTTGTTCCCCTCCTCACCATCACTGTGACCTCCCCACCAAGCCCGTCCCCCTCCAGCTTGGCTGGCAAGTTTTCCCAGCCAGGACCACGGGAGGAACCCAGACCTGTGCGTGGGGAGGAGACATCTCCCCCTGCTCCTGGGACAGCAGCGTGGGTCCTGCTGCACCTGGTGACCAACACCAAGCCCCCACCAGCTGGGATCTGCTCCAGGTTACCGGGTTCTGCAAGCAGAGGCTGTTCCCGAGGCCAAGAGAGGACAAGGGCCTCTGCCTGTGCAGCCTCTTCCTCCTCAGCGGGAGGAAGAAGAACCATCCCCCTCAGGCTTCTGCTGCTGCAGGGTAGGACTCAGAGCAATCCCCCTGGTTCCAGAAGCAGCACTGGAGTCCACCTTTCCCACCCCTTGGCTGGGACAACACTCATAGCCCATCAAGAAGCGTTTCAAAGGCCAAATACTCCCTGAACACGCTCTCCCAGTCCTAGGTGGCCACCTCCACTGGAGCAGCAGGTGGATGCTGTCAGCCATCTCCCAGACATCAGGAGGAACCGTGTCATCCCCTCCCCAGATCTCCAGCGGGTGCAGGTTCTGCCTGTGGCCTGTGTTCCCTGAGGAGTTTTTGAGGAGAGCTTGGCACCAAGGGTGGCATTGCCCAGAGTGCTGCCCTTGCCTTCAGCAAGCTGGGATTTGGGGAGAGGGCTCCAAGAAACTCAGTTGCTGATGGGACGAGGACCACCCTGGCACAGCACTGAGGGGCACGGTCAGAACAGGCTTCCCAGAGAGGTGGTGGCTGCTCCACCCCGGGCACTTTGAGGTTAGCCTGGGCTCTGAGCAACCTTCTCTAGCTGCAGATGTTTTAACTAACACCAAAGCCGGTGCTTGACAGCAAGACCAGAGCTGGGTTTTGCCCACGCAGCTGGGAAAGCTCTAGAAGCTTCGGGGAAAGCCCAGCTGGGAGTAGCTGGTTCCCAGGGCCGTGGGCAACCACCCCCAACGTCTCTGGAGGCAAACCATCCCCCCTGGTTGGAGGGACTAAGTGACCACCTGTGTGTCAGCACAGACACCTCCGATGGGCACCTTCCCAGGAGCTCTGGCCAGCACAGCTCCTTCCCTTCGGGTCACCTCACACCAAGCGGACAGGCAGCAGCTGGTGGGTGTTGGTGTGGTGCCCTCACCTTCACCCCCGTGGTCCCAGAAAGGGCCAACACTCTGCAGCAGTCCTCGCCCTGGACACAGAAACCCGCCCTGCAGCCCCACTGTGAGATGCCCCGAGATGCAGAGCTGTCCCCACGGCCACCGGGACCACCAGGACCCCCGTAGCCACTGAGCCCTCTCAAGCCATTGTTGGCTTTCCTTGCGTGCCCTTCCCAGGCCAGGCTGCCACCCCTGGCAGTGCCAGGCTGGTGTGGCAGGAGGGATGCTGCACCCTGAGGTGCTGGGGCCCGGGTGACCAGTGATGGGTGCCATCTAGTGGCCCCAGCACCCCAGGGACCAGCTGGCAAGATGCACCAGTGGCCCAGCCTGTCCCTTGGGGCAGGTGGGTGCTCCCCTCGTCTGCCAGCACCCTGCTGGGGGGGGGGGAAGGGCAAGGGTGGTGGGCAAGAGGGTAAAGCCAAACCCTGGCCACGGCTGGTGACACCAGGGGTGCTGAGGGGCAACCAGTGTGGTCCCCTGGGGTGGGCTGGGGGCTCTCAAGGCTGCAGGGAGGGGAAAAACAGTAACAAGGGGAGGGGGGTGGGAAAAGAAAAGATGATAGGGGAAAAAATAAGAAAGGGGGGAAGGGGGAAAAGAAGAAGGGAAGGTAAAAATGGGGGGCTGGAGGAAAAAGGGGGAGAAAAAGAGGGAGATAGGGAAAAGGATGGAAGAAAAAAGAGGGGGAGGAGGGAGAGAGTAAGGGAGAGGGAGGAGAAAGGGAGAGAGAGAGAAAGAACAGGAAGAGAGAAAAGGGAGAGAAAAATGAAGGGGAGAGGAGAAAAGCAGGGAGAGTGAGGGGAAAAACGGAGAGAAAAGGGGGAGGAGGAAGAGCATGGGGAAAAACAGGAGAGGGGAAGAAAAAAGTGGGAGATTAAAAAAAAATGGAGAGAGAGAGAAAGAAAGATAAAGAGGGACAAGAAAAAAAAAAAAAACATGAAAAAAGGCTCAAAGAAAAGGAGGGGTTCAAAGGAGAAGTCAGGTCCCAGCAGAGCAGAGGGGAGAGGAGCTCCCGGGCAGCCCCCGGAGCAGTTATCTTCCGCTGCTTCCGCTCCTACCCCACAGCAGCAACACCCCGCTTCCCAAAGCGACACTGCTGAACATTGAAACTACACCCCAACTCCCTAACACCCAGGAAACAGCCAGGTGCCTCTTTCAATCCTCCCCCTGCTTCCTGCGACACCCCAGTTCCCGTCTCACACGGGGTGGGGACGCTCAGGTCCTGCTCCGGAAGCTGCTGGTCTGACACTGGCGGGGAATTGCTGCCGTTGTGAGGATTCAAACACTCTGGGTATTTTCCCTCCTTCCTGGGAGGCACCAGTGACCACAGAGAGAAGCCCTGGCCGGGGGACACACCGTAACGTGCCGTGCCAGGTCCCTGGAGCCAGGCGGAGCTGCCTAGTCCACTGCTCCAAACGTGGCTCTGGGTATGAAAACAGAACCTGGTGAGAAACAGCTCCAGGGCTTCTGTGGTTAGGTGATGCTGGTGATGACTTGTCCTTCTCACGGGCTTGCAGCCTTTTGCCCCGTGTTATTTTAGCACCACATTCAGCGCTTCCCCCAACACCACCCTTTAGACCTTCTGAGTCACGAGCCCGGCCCGGCTGGTGCCGGGAGGTCAGAGCAGGTTCCACTGACAGAGCCCCTCACCCCTCACCCGCCAAGCAAATACGTTTTGAGATTTGTGTTTGGAAAAGCATCAGGATCTTCAATCATTATTGCTTAACTGGGAACAAATCCTCACGCCAGAGAGCGCTGGAAGAGCTGGCACAGTTCTACTCAAAATTAGCGTTGAAGAGCACCAATTGAAGCCTAAGTCTTTGCTGGAAGCTCTCAGCTCCATCACCTGGAGAAGGAGGAGACACCGCGAGCCAAGTGCTCTTGGTTAACAACCAGAAAGGTGGTTTCTACACAGTTCAGAGGGAAAGGTACCACCTCATCTCTTCCCTGAAAGCCACCAGCTGCTGTAGGCTGACTGCTTGGCAATGGTTTGTTTCTCCTCCGGGCTGAAATGCAGAATGGTCAGGATGGCAGTGAGGGTCTGCTGGCGACCGAGGCAATCAGGCAGTGTCAGGAACCTATAGATGATGTTCTTCAGGTATTCCAGGTTGGCTCCCTCTCTGCTCCTATCTCTGAAGTTCTTCTCGATTTCGCTCTGAAGCGTGGACACTTCTTCCCGGTGTTTCTCCTCCTCAACCAGGAGTTTCTCCTGGAGCTGGTGAACTTGCATTTCCAGCTTGTGCTTCTGCTTCCTCAGCGCCACGATCTCCACCTCTTTGCGAGCCAGCTGCTCCGCGTACAAGAAGAAGGTGGGCTCGCTGGTGGCCGAGAGATGGAGAGCTTGTGGGAGAACCTCTGCGGACTCGTCTCCCTGCGAGTCACTTCTGGCTGGGTCAGCCCCCGAGGCTGCGTGGGTTCTGGACCCCTGAAGGCCGTAAGGCAAGGTGAGAGATCTCAGCTGCTCCAGCTCTTGGTCCTTTTCTGCCAGCACCGCCAGCGCTCGGTCGCGCTGTTTGTGCATCTCCTCCTCCAGCTTCAGCGCCCGTTCCCTGTAGTCCAGCTGGCATCGCTCCAACTCCTGCCGGTGAACCTGCTGCAGCTGGGACAACTCTTGCTTCTTGGCTTCCACGTCTTGTTGGTGCTGCTTCTCCATTTCATCACAGGACAGCTGAAGCACGATGTATTTCTCCTTCAGGTCTGCCAGCTGCTCTTGAGCTTCTTCCAGCTCTTTAGCCAGATTGCAATCTTTGACCGACTTGTTCTTGAGAACCACTTGTGCCCTCATCTTGTACCTTTCAAACTCTTCCTTCAGCTGCTTCAGCTCCTGCTGATAGTACAAAGCAGTGGCCTTCTCACCATCCCCAGCCTCAGTGCCCTTTGGCAGCTCCAGCTCACACAGCTTCTCGATGTCCACAGCAGGTTGACTCTTCTTAGCTGCTTCCCGCAAGAGTTTTTTCAGCTTCTCCATTTTATCCTTTAGAACATTAATGTCAAGGTTGGCTTCTTCTCCGTGAACATCAACAGGGGAGCGGCTGGAAGCAGCTATGGCCAAGGTTTTGTTCTCCAGGTCCAACTGCACGATGCGGTCCTTCAGCTTCTGAATGACCACCTGGTCCTTCTGCTTGGCTTTTTCATAAGTGCCGAGCAGCTCTGACGCTTCGGAGACCTGGCCCTCCAGGGCAGCCACTCGCCTCTCCTCCATCTGCGCGTGCTGGCGGAGCTGCTCCTCGGCCTGCGCCGTCTGGCAGCAGAGAGACAGGAAGGGGGCGGGTTAGATCAACTCTCCGGGCAGGCTGAGGTTTATCTGGGGGGGTTATTCCTGCTCTGCTGAACTCCAGAAGGGTACGAGGCCATCCCTGCCCCTGGAGACCCACACAAGCAACACACAACACAGAGCTCCAGGCTGGGGCAGAGCGGCTGGAAAGTGCCTGGCGGGAAAGGCCCTGGGGGGGTTGGTGGACAGGCGGCTGGAGATGAGCCAGAGAGTGCCCAGGGGGACAAGAAGCCACCAGCATCCTGGCTGTGTCAGCACTGGGGTGGCCAGCAGGAGCAGGGCAGGGATCGTCCCCCTGCACTGGGCACTGGGGAGGCTGCCCCTGGAATCCTGGGGTCAGGTTTGGGCCCCTCACTCATTCCCAGCAGGACCTTGAGGGGCTGGAGTGTGGCCAGAGAAGGGCAACGGAGCTGGGGAAGGGGCTGGAGCACAAGGGTGGTGAGGAGCAGCTGAGGGCCCTGGGCTTGTTCAGCCTGGAGAGAAGGAGGCTGAGGGGAGACCTTCTGGCTCTGACAGCTCCTGACAGGAGGCTGGAGCCAGGGGGGGTCAGGCTCTGCTCCCAAGGAACAAGGGACAGGACAAGAGGAACCAACGCCAGGATTCAAGGGGCAGCCTCAAATACTCATGCTCAGACCCAAATGTGTAGGACAGTCACCACAGAGGTTACTCCCAAAGCCAGTGGTCACCACCCCACCATTCATGACTTAAGTTGCATCACAAACAGCTTTGCTTTCCCTCCGGGATCATCATCCCATCAACCAAAGCCAGGATGGTCTCATCCATTTGAAACCTCTTGGACTCTGTGGGAGCTGGAAGGGGAATTTGTGCTCCTCCAGCCTCCAACCCTGCCCCATTTGCTGCCCATCCATCCCAGAGTGAGCCACTCCAGGGTCTGGACAAGGAGTTACCTTCTTCATCTCCTGCAACAGCTGCACTTGGAAGTGGTTCTTCAGGTTGGCCATCTCCTCCTGCAGATCCCATATCCGTGGGTCTGGCTTGTTGTTCTCCTCCTGGACAGCTCGCAGCTCTCTCTTCAGCTCTTCCACCTCCTGGCTCAGCTGCCTGATCTGCAGCTCGTAGCCCTCGGCGCGGTCGGCCATGCAGGCCCTCCCGGCTAACGCCTCCCTGGTCTCCTCCAGCTTCAGCTCTGTGTCCTGCCGCAAAGTCCTCTCGCTCTGCAGCAGCTTCTGCAGCTCTCGCAGCATCACGGCGTGGTCACTCTGCTCCTGGGCTCGGTCGTGCTGCTGCGTGATCAGGCGGGCTTTGGTCTCGGCGAGCTGCTCCTGGACGCTCCTCAGCTCCGCCTCCAACTTCTCGGTCTCGTCCTGCGCTTTCTTCATGGCATCATCCAGGTCCTGCTTCATCTTCTTCTTGTCCGCTTGGTAGGAGGCTTCCATGCGGGACTTCTCCTGCGTGACCGTCGACAGAGCGCTGGTCAAGGTGGCCAGCTGGGTCTTCAGCTGGAGCAGTCTCTTATCGGGCTCACCAGCAGCGGACGGCACATCCCCGCTGCTCGTGCTGACACCGCTCTCCGAACTGCTCGTCTCCTCTGACTTCAGGGAGGAAATGGCAGCCACGGGCTTATCGTCCTCAGACCCCGTGTCACCCTTGGTACTGGCCAGACTGGCAGCAGTGTCCGCACTGGTAGCTGTCCCCGTGCTGTCTTCGCTGTGAACCGAGCTCCTGTCGTCAGCAGAGTCGGCCAAGGAAGAGCTGGAGGCCAGCACGGGCTGAGCGCCGCTCACGCCAACATCTGCCTCATGAGACACGGACAAGACTTTCAAGCTGGCTTCCAGGGCTTCCTTCTCTTTGAGTAGGCTCTTGTAGGCTCTCACCACATCCTTCAGCCGAACCTGGTACTGAAGAAGCTGCTTCTTCTGAGATTCGATAGTCTCCAGAAGATCTTTTTTACTTGGGCCACCTCCAAAGTTCATGCCGAACTTCTCCATCATTTGGGCAGTCTGAAAGGAAAAGAGCACTGAGGCTGAAAGACCAGCAAAGACATGCTTGTGGTCAGCAGGAAGATGAGGCTACATCTACAAATGGCTTGATTTTTGTTCTTCAAGAGAAACAGGCCCCTGGCCTGTCCCTGGGCAGCAGAGATGTGAGGTAACCCAACCACTGCTGACCCTGGGTGGGGGGCCCCAGCTCTCAGGGGAGCCCGTTCCACTGAAGAGAACCTGCCATGAAGGGGTGGAGCGTCAGGGGCTAGAGAAGGCAAAGGGAGTGCAGGTGGGTGGGACAGGGACATGGTGGGGTTCAGGCGGGCCAAGCTGCGAGGGCCTGGAGGCAGCTGCTGCAGCAGAGGAGCCACGGAGGGCAGGAGAGACTGTGGGGCCACGGCAGAGGGGCACGGGGGGCAGGGGGCAGCCTGCGGGGCAGGGGAGACAGAGGCAGCTTTTGGGCAGTGAGGGAGAGGCCGTGGGGCAGGGGGGAGGCAGGGGGGCCCGCGGAAGGCACGCAGGGCAGGGAGGCAGCTGTGGGCCCGAGAGGGCCGCGGTGAGCCCGTGGGGCGAGGCGGAGCTTTTGGGCAGTGGCGGAGACGCCGGCGGGGCCGGGGAGGCCGCGGGGCCATGGCGGAGAGCCCAGGGAGGGTCCCGCGGGGGTGTCGGTCTCCATAGCAACCCAACTCCCCCGGCCTTACCTCCGGGCCGGGCCCGTCCCGCTGCACAGGCGCAAAGCGCGTCGCGTCACTTCCGCCCGGCGTCTCGCGCGCTACCGGGGGGGGGGGGGGGGGGGGGGGG
>JANVCC010000130.1:50798-63223 GCA_025345505.1 Todiramphus chloris collaris | reverse complement strand
GTGGGATTGGGGCGGGGCCTCTGAATAGGGGCGTGGTCAGTGCTGGGAGGGGGCGGGGCTTCACAGCGGGGCGGGGCCACGCGGGTGTCGCCGCCAGGTGCAGGGCGCCCGGGGGGAAGTGGGCGGGGACAAAGGGTCGGGGGGCGGGGCTTTAGGGCTTGAGGGGTGTGGCCTGGTGGGGCGGGGACCCGCTGCGGAGGGCGTGGCCTGTGAACCAGGGGGCGTGGCCTGTGGAGCGCGGGGGCGGGGCCTGCGGAGCGCGGAGGCAGCGCGGAGGCAGCGCGGCCCCTTCGGTCCCGGCTCGGCTCGGCCCGGCCCGGCCCGGCCCTGCCCTGCCCTCCCGCCCCCGCTGCCGCCGCCGCCGCCGCCGCCATGGGCCTCACGGTCTCCGCCATCTTCTCCCGCATCTTCGGCAAGAAGCAGATGCGGATCCTGATGGGTGAGCGCGGGGGTGGCGGAGCAGGGCCCGGAGGGGGAGGGGGATGAGGCCGGGGCACGAACCGGTACCGGTGACACCGCCTCTTCCTTGCAGTGGGGCTGGACGCCGCCGGCAAGACCACCATCCTCTATAAGCTGAAGCTGGGTGAGATTGTCACCACCATCCCCACCATCGGTGAGTGCCCCGGCACTGGGCAGGGCCCCGACCGAGCACCGCGTACTGGGCACGGCTCCCATCGGGTACCGGGTACCTGGCAGGACTCCCATCGGGTACCTGGCAGGACTCCCATCGGATACTGGGTACTGGGCAGGGCTCTCATTGGGTACCAGCTACCTGGCAGGGTTCTCATCGGGTACAGGGTAGTGGGCAGGGCTCCCACTGGGTACCTGGCAGGGCTCCCATTGGGTACTGGGTACGTGTCAGGGCTCCCATCGGGTACCAGCTACCTGGCAGGGCTCTCATCGGGTACAGGGTACTGGGCAGGGCTCCCATTGAGCACAGAGTACTGGGCAGCATCCCTCATCCTGCCTCTGACAGCCAGCACCGGGCACGGCCTTCATCGAGGACCGGGTACCCCACAGGGCCCCCATCAAGCACCATGCTGGGTCCCCCATCCTGCCTCTGACAGGTGGTACTGGGCAGGGCCCCCATCAAACATTGTGTACCAGGCAGGATGCCCCCACCCTGACTGACAGCCAGCACCGGGTGCGATGGGCCCCTGCCACATCCCCCAGGCTGTGCCACCCACCCGGATACCACTTTCCTGTGGGTCCCCTGGGGCTGGTGCACCCCAATCAGCTGGCGGCTAGGGGGGGCAAGATGTGGCACATGCCACCCAGCACCCTGTCCACCCAGCTGGTACCTTCCCATTACCCAGTGCTGTCTGGGTGCCCAGTGGAGCCCTTGGCTCGCACCCCAAAATGCCCCTTGAGGTCTCTGGCATGGACATCAGTGCAGCCCAGCCACCCTGAGCTGCGCAGAGCAGTGGGTGCCTGCCCGGCTGTGTCACCCTGGTGTGCTGCCCTCGGCCTGCCCTGCGGGGAGGGTCACTGGACCATTACACCAGCGTGCTCTGGCTCCAGTCAAGTTGCAGCAGGTCACCCAGATCATGTGGGGTGGGCAGGGTGGGATGCTCAGCACCATCTCCTGTAGCATCTTCCACCAGCTGGTGGAGAAAATGGCTGGAGAAATGGGCAAAGGAACCTCACGGAGCTCAACCAGGGGAATTCCAAGTCCTGCCCTTGGAGAGGAACATCCTCAGGTCTTGATGCCAGCTGGAGAGCAGCTCTGGAAGTCGTGGTTGGAAGGAACCCGAGCAAACCCTGGGCACGTGCCCTTTTGGCTTGGGGCTGACTGGGCAGAGCACTGAGAGTGAGTTGGGAGAGGGGCTCTTG
The DNA here is from genome assembly GCA_025345505.1 of Todiramphus chloris collaris. NCBI lineage: Eukaryota > Metazoa > Chordata > Aves > Coraciiformes > Alcedinidae > Todiramphus > Todiramphus chloris. Next base: position 61,390 of record JANVCC010000130.1, on the reverse strand, counting down.
CCCCTCTGCTCAGCTCTGCTGATACTGCTCAGGGTCCTGGCTCCGGTGCTGGGCTCCCTGTTGCAGGAGAGACAGGGACATGCTGGAGTAAGTGCAGTGCGGGGCCACAGCGATGGTGAAGGGACTGGAGCACCTCCTGGACGGCAACAGGCTGGGAGAGCTGGAGCTGCTCTGTCTGGAGAGGAGATGCCTCAGGGGGATGTCATCCATGGTGGGAGGAAAGAAGCTGGAGGAGGCTCCTCAGCTGCACCCAGCAGCAGCGGGCACCCTCTGCCCTTCCCCTCCTCCCTCCCCACAGGGTTCAACGTAGAGACAGTGGAGTACAAGAACATTTGCTTCACCGTCTGGGATGTGGGCGGCCAGGACAAGATCCGACCCCTCTGGAGACACTACTTCCAAAACACGCAGGTAACACGGAGCCAGGGCAGGATGGACCTTCATCAGCTGTGACCAGGCTGGCCCCGGGGCTCCCTGGGGCTCATGGCCTGATCCTGCCTGAACTGTGGTCCTGGTGGGACGTCGGGGCCACTCTCCCCTTGGTTGGGAAGATGGGATGTCCTCCTCTTCTCCTCTGCTCCAGCCTGGCTGCTCCCACAGGGTCTCATCTTTGTGGTGGACAGCAATGACCGAGAGCGAGTGCAGGAGTCTGCAGAGGAGCTGCAGAAGATGGTGAGTGGTGGGGGCGTGGGATTTGGGCTGGCAGAGGGGTGTGTGTCCCCCAGCCTTCCTTCTGCTCACCCAGCTCTGCAGCAGTGCCCGGATGGGTGTGAGGTGAGACCCATCTCTGCTCTGCCCGCACACAGTGCCAGGAGCATCTGTCCGGAGATGGGCTTGGGGACATGAGAGCAACTCAGCTGCCAGGCAGAGGTTGGACCTGCAGGGATCAGGAGAAATGGCCAAGAAAATGTGGTTCTTGGTTTAAAGTGGGGCAGGGCTTTGCTGGTCACAAAATCACAGAGTACTCCTGGTTGGGAGAGACCTTTGAGTTCCTGGCGTCCACAGCTCCACAGGGGCCTTGGAAACCCCTCCAGGGATCATGGGGACTCCACCACTGCCCTGGGCAGCCTGGGACAGCCCTGGACAACCCTGCAGGGATGGGGAGGAAGAAATTGTTCCTCTTGTCCAACCTAAACCTGCCCTGGGGCAACTGGAGGCCGGTTCCTCTTGTCCTGTCCCTTGTTCCTTGGGAGTAGAGCCCAACCCCCCTGGCTCCAGCCTCCTGTCAGGAGCTGTCAGAGCCAGAAGGTCTCCCCTCAGCCTCCTTCTCTCCAGGCTGAACAAGCCCAGGGCCCTCAGCCGCTCCTCACCACCCTTGTGCTCCAGCCCCTTCCCCAGCTCCGTTGCCCTTCTCTGGCCACGCTCCAGCCCCTCAGTGTCCTGCTGGGAATGAGTGAGGGGCGCAAACCTGACCCCAGGATTCCAGGGGCGGCCTCCCCAGTGCCCAGTGCAGGGGGATGATCCCTGCCCTGCTCCTGCTGGCCACCCCAGTGCTGACACAGCCAGGATGCTGGTGGCTTCTTGTCCCCCTGGGCACTCTCTGGCTCATCTCCAGCCCCCTGTCCACCAACGCCCCCAGGGACTTTCCCGCCGGGCGCTTTCCAGCTGCTCTGCCCCAGGCGTGACAGCATGTCACGCACTCCAGGCACAGAGGGATGGGGACAATGTGGTACCCACTCACTTGCACTGTCCCCGTGGTGGTCACTGAGCACCCTGCATCCCTGGAACCCTTGTCTCCAGTCTGCGCATCCCCTCCATGACAGGCAGGGGTGCTCCTGTAAGAGCATCCCAGTGCTTCCGAGACCTCCAGGCAGGGATTAGGCCAGGAGAGCAGCAGAGATGCTAGAAGTGAGCGGAGGAGCTGGAGAGTCCTCCTGGCTCTTTGGCTCTGTCCCAGGCGGGTCTCACTCGCTGGCTCTGGGCGCTTGGGTGGCTCTCTGGGCAGCACTCGGCTCAGCCTCCCCCGTTGTCCCCTCAGCTGCAGGAGGACGAGCTGCGAGACGCTGTCCTGCTGGTGTTCGCCAACAAGCAGGACATGCCCAACGCCATGGCGGTGAGCGAGCTGACCGACAAGCTGGGGCTGCAGACGCTGCGCAGCAGGACCGTGAGTGGCGACGCTGCCGTCCCCGTCCTCGCCGGAGGGGTCGCGGGGGCCGCTGACGTTCTGCAGAGCACGGAGCCCCTTTCCCCTTCTCTCGCTGTTTTGCAGTGGTACGTGCAGGCGACGTGTGCGACCCAGGGCACGGGGCTGTACGACGGGCTGGACTGGCTATCGCACGAGCTCTCCAAGCGCTAGCGGGGCCGGCGGCACCGGGACCGGACCAGCCGGGGACATCTCTTCCAACTGCTGTTTCGTTTGGTTTTCTTTGTTTCATTTGCTGGGAGGAGGGGTTGGGGGGGGTGGGGGTGGGGATGGGTGTTTTTCCTTTCTCCCCAGCGTGGCCTCGTCTCCGTGAGTTTATCTGGTAGGACTTGAACCTCAAGGACTCTTCGGGCAGCTTCACTTCGCAGTGTCTCGCCTTCGCCCCGGCAGCGCCGGCCACCCCGCCCCCCCCCGCAACCTGCATGTGCCATCTGCGAGAGCTTGCCTGGACCTGCCAGGGTGGCATGTCCCCAAGGGTCCCCACTCCTCGCCCAGAGCTGGCGGTGGGGGCTGAGTGGGCCTGGGAGGCAGCCCTGCTGCTGCGGGACAGGAAGGATCCTCCGTTTTATCCTTCGATAAACTTTATAGTTCTCTTTCTCGCGGGGAGGGGGCCTATGGCTGCGTAATGTGCTGTTGTATATTGAGTAATTAAACACCACCACTTTGTACCCTGCGCCCGGCACGTCTCTGGTTGGCTCTGGGTGTCCAAAGTGTGGCCAGAGAAGGGCAACAGAGCTGGGGAAGGGGCTGGAGCACAAGGGTGGTGAGGAGCGGCTGAGGGCCCTGGGCTTGTTCAGCCTGGAGAGAAGGAGGCTGAGGGGAGACCTTCTGGCCCTGACAGCTCCTGACAGGAGGCTGGAACCAGGGGGGGTTGGGCTCTGCTCCCAAGGAACAAGGGACAGGACAAGAGGAACCAGCCTCCAGTTGCCCCAGGGCAGGTTTAGGTTGGACAGGAGGAACAATTTCTTCCCCTCTGTCCCTGCAGGGTTGTCCAGGGCTGTGCCAGGCTGCCCAGGGCAGTGGTGGAGTCCCCATGATCCCTGGAGGGGTTTCCAAGCCCCCCGTGGAGCTGTGGTGCTGAGGGACAGGGGTCAGTGGTGCCCTGGCAGCACTGGGGACACAGTTGGAGTCCATGATCTCAAAGGACTCTCCCAACCCAGACGATTCTCTGACTGGTTCCAGGTGCCACCTTAGAACGTGGTTCCCTGATGTGCATCTTCCACAAGCGTCTCTGGGCACAGGCATTTGGGCCTTAATAAGGTTCCAAGATGTGTTTGCAACCTCATTTCCTCCTCCCTGGTACCCAGAGTGGCTCTGACCCACTCTGCATCCACCCAGGGGTGCTGCTGGGGTCAGTGCCCTGGTGGGGCACTCTGGGGCAAAGCCCTGTGGGGTCAGCTCAGGCTGTGTGCCACAGGACTGCTAATTGGGTTGTAATTAGTGGGACTGGGCAAGCCCCGGTGTTTGGCAGCCCAGCGGCCTGGCAAACCGTGCCCTGGCAGCGAGGGGCTGAGCGGAAGGCACTGGGCAATGGGCAGCAGCCCGGTCCTGGGCACTGCCTCCTAAAAGCCCCAGACTGTCTGGTGGGTGGCAGCGGGCACGGAGCATCCGTGGGGACTGTCCCTGCGGGGTCACACTGCCTGTCCCCCATGCTGTCACCGGTGGGATGCCCTGGCTGTCCCCTTGTAATGACTCAGATGGTGCTCAGCACGCCAGCACCCATCCTGCCAGGGGGCTTCCTTCAGCCCAGGGGTGCCTGGCCAGGCAGAGGGATGGGAGCTGGGTCCTTTCACAGCCTGGGCAGCTGTGAGAAACGGGGACCCAGACCTGCCCCCTCTTCAATGCAGACGTGGGGCTGACTTTCCGCACACCCCTTCCCTCGGGGCAGCCGGGGGGGTGGCTGGAGCCCAGGGACAGAGCTGGCAGCTTCCTGGGGCTTCCCCCAGAGCCCCAACTTCCACTGGAGCTGATGGCTTTGGTGGAGGAAAGTGGGAGGATGGGACAGGGGGGTGCCCGCTGCTTTGGTGTAAGGTTTTTCCTGGAGCAGTCGGCTCTGGGGCACTGGACCCACTCTGTGGTCTGGACTGGTGCTGGCTTGGAGCCAGGATTGCTCATGGTGCAAAGACCCTGAGAGCAGGGCCACGGGCAGAGCCCAGGCTGGACAAGCAGCAGATGCACTCAAGGTGGCCCTGTGATGGAAGGTCGGGGGGTTAAGCCATGGCCTTTTTAACACACATCCATCCAGCCTGATGCAGAGCTCCAGGCTTGATCTACAGCACAGCCAGAGAGCCCTCGGGGACTGAGAAGGGAGCTGCAGAAGCCGTGTCCCAGCCAGTGGTGCCCCAGCTGCCGGGCTGCTTGGCTGAGGAACAGCCTCCCTGCCATGGCAGCGGCCTCGAAAGCCACCGTGCAGCAGGGGACAGGGTGATGCCAATACCTTCGCTCACTGCCACGGCTCCTGGGGGACAACTAATCCCTGCAAGGCGGGTGACGGTTCATGGGAATGCTGGATGACCTGGGTTGTGTGTGGTCCCGCTGGCACTGGGGACAGCCACATGTCCCCATCTCCCTTGGGGACAGCCCAGAGCAGGAGCCTGGGCAGGACTGTGTGTCCAACACTCACATCCCCTCTGTGGCCAGAGCCCTGCTCGCCCTGCTCTCCAAGAGCCAAAAGGACAGCCACTCGCTGCCACTCATTTAATGCCCCATTTAGCACCAGTTGCTCCAGCCTGGCCTGGACATCACCCTCAGACTGAGATGAAATGCCCTAAAAATACCAGCTGTAAGGCTGTGGGGTGTCCCTTTGGCACCGACCGCTGCCACCTCCACGCTGGCAGCCCAGGACCGCACGTGCCGTGATGCCCTTTGCAGCCTCACCAGCTTCCAGCCCTGCCAGCTGCCCCTGTGGGCAAATGGGGGGATGGTGACAACTGGGCAGTGTCCCTCCCAGGCTGCAAACAGGGAAAGCCCTCGACTTGGGCTGAGCTCCCCTGACCTGGTTTCCTTTGGCTGAAGGAAACCATCATTTTCCTTCAAATAAACCCATTTCTCCAGCCCGTGGTGATGCTCCATGCCTGCGCTGGGCACCATGGCCCTGGCTCTGCCCTGGTATCCACCTCCTACCCCAACAGAAACCCCAAACTTCTCATTTAGAGCCAGGATTGGTCGTGCTGGGGACCTCTGCAAGGTCTCGAATGAAGCTGGAGGGCCCGACGTGGGATCCAGGATGGCTGGAGCTGGTCCTGCAGCCCATGTCCCCTCCACATGCCAGGGTGATATCGGGGGGCTCACCAGCAGCTATGCTGGGGGGGGGGGGGGAGAGATCCAAAGGCCATTTCTTTCCTGCTTCCCCCTCCTGCCCCACTGCCCCCCCACCGAGCCTCCCCCGCATCCCGGCCCGGGGAGCCCCCCCTGGGGGCTCCGGTTTTCTGGGGGGGGGTCGGGACCCCCCCCCCCCCCATTTAACAGTGGGGTGTCTCCCCATTTAACGGTGGGGTGTCCCCTCCCATTTCCAGCAGCACCCTGATAGGAGCTGGTGCTTGGTGGTGCAGCAGCAGCTGCACTGTGAGAAGGGATCCCCAAGGTGACCTCCTGTTGCCATCCCCAAGGTGACCCCCCCCCCCCGTTGCCATCGCCACTGGTCCCCATCCTCCTGGGCATTGCCACCGAGCAGCACCTGGAGCAGAGGTGTCGAAGTCGGGGGTGGGTCTGCGGGGAAGAGGAGCTTGGGGGGCTGCTCGATGGGCTGCTGGGGGAAGGGAAGCTCGGGGGGGAGGGTGGGCAAACAGCATCTGGGGCCGAGCCCCAGCTCTGCCCACCATCGGGGCAGAGACGGGCAGAAGCACCCAGCACCTTGGCACCTGCTGTGGTGGTGCTCGTGGCAGGGTGGGCCTTGGGTATCCCTCCTCAAACACAGTTAATTAACTTTTCCCGATGTCATTTAATGGTATTACCAATGGGAGGGAGGGAAAAAGCTCGGAGTGGATGTGGAGCTGTGGTGCTGAGGACCACGGGTTAGTGGTGCCCTGGCAGTGCTGGAGGAACGGTTGGACTGGATGAGCTGAAAGGTCTCCAACCTCAATGACTCCATGATTGATTCCATGATTGATTCCATGATTCACACCCACTCACCAACACCCTGGCCTCTGGTGGTCTGGGTGAAGCATCTCGCCTCCACCCAATGGAGAGTGTTTTGGGCCCCCCGCCTCACCAGGGACCCTCAGAGCCAGGGGCACCCCGGTGCGTGGAGGCGGGCGAGGGGCTCTGGTGAGCTGGGATGGAGCAGTGGCAGCGGGGGGCTCTGCGGGGGTCCAGGCAGCAGGCTGGCAGTGGGGTGCAGCTGAGCTTGGGAGGGCAGCAGGGCCATGGGGGGACCCTCCAGGGGATGCCAGGGAACTGGAGGGGGGCTGCCACCAGGGACCAGTCCTGCAGGATGGAAACGGGGCTCAGGCATCGTCCTCGCCCACAGTCTCTCTCTGCTGTGGGGCAGGGGACACCCACCCCCAGAAGCCACCCTCCAACACCGCAGGGCCAGGGCCAGCTGGGTGGGGGGCTGGCCCTATGCACCCTCCGGCACCCTGCTGCTTGCTCCCACCCTGCCCATGCCTGGGGGTCCCAGGCCCCCCCCTCAGCCCCTTTACCGCAGCAAGTGTCGTCCCAGGGGCTGGAGGTGCAGAGGTGCAGCGGGGAGGGGGTGCCAGGGTAGGTGGCGAGGCTGTGCCCATGACCATGGCCATGGAGGGGCTGCAACGAGTTGCCAGGGATGGCCACGAGGTGCTGGGTGGGGAAAGGAGAGTGGGATGTCATGGGGCATCCGTCAGGATGCTTTGGGACCAGCCCACCCTGGAGGGGACCTGCAAAGTGTCACCCTCCAGGGTGGTTCCAGAAATGGCTGCCCAGGGACAGCAGCACCCAGTGAGCTCAGAGCAGCTGGGCAATGGAGTGTGGGCTCCAGAAGGTGCCCGGAGCCCAGTGGGGTGCTGGTGAGGCCTCCCCATCACCCCAGCTGGGGGCTGCAGCGCGGGAAGGGCCCCCCAGCCACCTCCTACCTGTGCGGAGCAGGCGGCCGGTGCGGAGCAGGAGCAGAAAGCGGCCACGGCTGCCCCATGGGGCAGGATCCAGTCACACCAGGAGCCTGTGTGGGGAGAGGAGGGGAGGACAGCGTGCTGGCTGGGGGACCACACAGCCCTCATTTTGGGGTGGGGAGAGCTGGCTTTGGATAGGGGGGGTTCACAGAATCACTGATCAAGTCCAGCCTATGACCTAACACCATCGCATCGGCCAGACCATGGCACCAAGTGCCACATCCAGCCTTTATTTGAACGTATCCAGGGACGGTGACCCCTCCACGTCCCTGGGCAGCCCATTCCACTGTCTGATGGGCTGCACAAAGAGAAGCCACGTCCTGTCCCCAGCTGGGAAGCAAACCCAAGCATCATGGTGCTCAGTGCCGAATTTCAGTTGCGCACCCACCCAGGGTGGCCCCCCCTGACCCCAGCCCCCTCCTCGGGCATCAGGCCCCGCATTCCATCCCCTCTGCCGCCGGGCTGTCACCTGCACCACCAGCCTCCAGCTTCTGCTTGGCCTCGCGTCTCCACTTCGCTCGTCGGTTTGAGAACCAGACCTGGGGAGAGGGAAGGAGATGAGGCTGCCTGCCCTGCCCTGGGCACCCCCACCTCGGGCAGCGCTCTGGCTCCTTGGCACCGCTCTTCCCCCCAGGACGCAGGCTCTCTGCACTTCCTCAGGCATGGGCATGGGCATGGCCAGAGGAAGGGCTTTGATCCTCTGCCTTTTCCACCCCGTTGGGCTGCGAGCACATGCCAGGCTCCGGGGCGCTTCCCTGGCACAAGCGCGGCAGACACGTGTGTACACGTGTGTGTGTGGCCATGGCGCGGGGTGACCGCGTGTGTGGGCAGCCCTGCCCTGGCACGGGGGGGCACTCGCTGCTGTCTCTGCCTGGGGCACCAAGACGGCTGGCAATGGTCTGTGCTGGGACGGGAAGGGGCTGTGCGGGGAAAACCGCCTGGAGCTCCTGAGCATGCCCTGGATGTGTGTGTGCCAGGGAGAGTGCCAGGGAGCGGTCTGCCATGGGGTGTGCCACGGAATGTGCCATGGTGTGTGGCCTACTGTGTGACAGGGACTGTGCCACCGAGGGTGCCAGGGAGGGCATCACAAAGCATGCCACAGAGCGTGCCATGGCTCTGCATCTCTGGCTGTCCTCCCCTGCACCCTGCCTTGTGGCACCATCCTGGGCTCCAGCAGTGTCCCGGCAACCTCCAGTGCCCTGTGGTGGCCCCTTGGTGGGGCAGAACTGGGGGAGCAGAGGGGCTGGGCACAGGGGCTGCTGCCAAGGAGCAGCCTGAGGGTCCCCTGGCCCCGGCCTTGCCCTCACAGACAGGAGAGACTGGCATGTGCTGCTGGAGCCAGCCCTGCCCGTGACAGGCCATCAGAGGGTACAGACCCCTGAGCTGGGAACAAAACCTGCTCTTGGGGTCACTCCCCCCTTGTCCCCTGCATGACTGAGCCCATTCCAGGGCTCTGCCACCGCTGCCAGCAGCAGTGACAGGCTTTGGAGATGTCCCCAACAGGGAGCCTTGTCCCAGCCCCCAGCCCAGTACCCCCATCCAGGATGCTTTGGCCGACAGGATCGGGCCAGGCACTCTCCCAGGGTGCTGGGTCTCCTCTTACCCTGATGGTTGTATCGGGGAGCTGGGTGGTCGCGGCCAGTCTCTCCCGGGTGACGGTGTCCGGGTACTGTCCCCTCTGAAACTCTGCAAGGGGGATCGGGGTGAGATCAGCTGTCCTGCTGCAGCCACATCCCCCTGGCACCTTGGCAGGCAATGCCAGATCTGCTGCTGAGCCCCAGTGCCCACGGTTTGGAGTGGTTTGGGGCACGGCAGAAATGGCCGTGCCATTCAAAGGGGCAGGACCCCCCCCAAAAGCAGCAGTGCCCTCCCCTGGGAAGGGCCCCGCTCCATCCCAGCTCTGTGCCACAGCTTGGGGCAGTGCCCTGGCCGTGGACAACGTCCTGCCAGAGCCAAACCTTTCTCCAGGGCCTCTGATTGCTGGCTGGAGAAGATGGTCCTGTTCCTGTGCTGGGTGCTCAGTGGGAGACGCTGGCCAGACATGGAGCCCCATGGAGGGTGCTGGGTCCCCAGGGAGATGGCAGCACCAGCTTTGGTGGGTGAGTGGCAGCCTGGGGGACGTGAGGTGGAGGGGACTGTGAGAGGGGACAATGAGGACAGAGAGGCAGAAGGATCCTCGCCAGGGGAGATTTAGGTTGGACAAGAGGAAAAACTTCTTCCCCCCGTCCCTGCAGGCTTGTCCAGGGCTGTGCCAGGCTGCCCAGGGCAGTGGTGGAGTCCACATGATCCCTGGAGGGGTTTCCAAGCCCCCCGTGGAGCTGTGGTGCTGAGGGACAGGGGTCAGTGGTGCCCTGGCAGGGATGGGGACACGGCTGGACTCCAGGAGATCAAAGGGCTCTCCCAAACAAAACAATTCTGTGATTCTAAGAGGGGGGACCTGGTCCTGGGGGTCACATGTTCACGTGCATGTGTGTGCACGTGTGTGTGTGTGCATGCATGTGTGTGCGTGCGCATGCATGTGTGTGCATGAGCATGCGTGTGTGCATGTACACGTGGATGCGTGTGCAGTCAGCAGGCTGGTAGTGCCAGGAGCTCTCTGCCCACTCGGAGCAGGCTCCTCCTCTGGGGTCCACCCACCCCCAGCCCCAGCACCCCAGGGTGTCACACCCCACAAGACTCACCCTGGGGCAGCGGGTCCCTCGCAGATCCCTGCTCGGCCACCAGCCGCAGGTCACTGGGCAAGTTCCTCAGCACCCGGTTGATGGAGGAGACCTGGGCAAGGAGAGATGGGGCTGAACGATGGGCAGGGGTTGCTGGGCAAAGCCCCCACCCAGGGTGGGCATCCCTCACTCCCTTGGACAACCCCAGCCTCCGCTCACTGCAGGAGCCAGAGCCTCACTCAGGTGGCACCGAGGTGGGCAGGAGCTGAGGTTGATGCCCCAGAGCTTGTCTCCAAGGTGCTCTCCTGCCGCCACGCCTGAGCACGTGCCAGGGACACTCGGCACCAGGGCCATGCCCATCTGCTCCACTCTTTGTTGATACAGGCAACCCTTTAATTTCGTCGGACTAACAACATTCAATGTGAGGCAACCTGCACCTCGGGGTTGGCGACCGGGAGATTTCTAGGGGTGGGTCTGTCACTAGGAGCGCAGCTCTCCTCGTGCAGATTGTGCTTTGTTGTCTCTGCTGACCAGTGGCACATGGAACAGACCCATCATCATGTCCCAGTGCCTGAGACAAAGCCAGGCTTGCTGGAGATGGCTGGTGGGGCTTTGCTTTAGCTGGGAAGGACCCCTCAGCACAGCAGAGACAGGGATGTGTTGGAGTGGGGCCAGAGGAGCCCCAGCAATGCTGGGAGGGCTGGAACC
>JANVCC010000130.1:28185-40798 GCA_025345505.1 Todiramphus chloris collaris | reverse complement strand
CGCCCCTGGAATCCTGGGGTCAGGTTTGGGCCCCTCACTCATTCCCAACAGGACCTTGAGGGGCTGGAGCGTGGCCAGAGAAGGGCAACGGAGCTGGGGAAGGGGCTGGAGCACAAGGGTGGTGAGGAGCGGCTGAGGGCCCTGGGCTTGTTCAGCCTGGAGAGAAGGAGGCTGAGGGGAGACCTTCTGGCTCTGACAGCTCCTGACAGGAGGCTGGAGCCACGGCGGGATCATGGAATCACAAAATCACAGAATGGTGGGTGTTGGAAGGGACCTGTGGAGATAATCTCATCCAATCCCTCTGCCAGAGCAGGTTCACCTAGGGCAGGTTTCACAAGATCACATGCACGTGGATTTTTAAAGTCTCCAGAGAAGAAGACTTCACAACCTCTCTAGACATCCTGGGCAAGTGCTCTGTCACTCCCACAGTAAAGAAGTGGAGCTGCTTCCCAGCAGGTTTCCTCTCCACTGTACCGCTGCCAGGGGTTGTTCCTCCTCAGGGGCAGGACCCTGTACTTGCCTTTGTTGAGTTTCAAAAGATTCCTCTCCACCCAACTCTCCAGCCTGTCCAGGTCTCTCTGAAGGGCAGCACAGCTCTGGGGTGTCAGCCACTGCTCCCAGTTCTGTATCAGCAGCAAACTGGCTGACGGTCCAGTCTGTGCCTTCAGCCGGGCCACTGCTGAAGAGCCTCACCATCTCCACATCTCCAGAGATCATTTGCATCATTGGAGACCACTCAGCAGCTTCCCCACAGTCTCCGCTGGGCTCTCTCCAGCAGTTCCTGCACAATTCCTACATGAGCAAGGGAGGTGCCCAGAAGCCTCACCCTGGGCACACGGGGCAGCCCCACTCTGGTACCCACGGTGCCAATATGCTGCGCCCGCAGCCGGCTGGCACCAGTGCCCCAGGGCCTCTCAGTTGTGCCACGTCCACCCCAAGTTGCTTGCAAGATCCATCACCCTGCATAGTGTTAAAATGTCAGTTCTTGGTAGAAAATATTTATGGGCTCACATTGAAATACAGCCCGGCACACAAAGGGTGTGGTGACAGCAGCATGGCCCAGGGGGCAGCGGTGCAGTGCAGGGGGCACACGAAGCCTGTGGCACTGTTGGGGTGGCTGAGCAGGAGTGACAAGTGCTGGTACCCCTCTGGGGACCCCAGTTTCCACCCAGTCTGAGTGCTGGTGATAAGAGGAGACACTGGAGTGATGGATGTGTCCTCAAATCCCACCATGGTACCAAGCTGGGTGCAGGGTAGGAGTCAGTCCAGTTACCCCAGAGCAATACTGCCAGCATGGAGAGGAGGTGAAAGCTTCTCTGGGCTTTCTCTCTGCAGCAGGTGACCCTGCTCCTCACCATTGCTGGAAAGAAAAAAACCCTTTCTTTTCTCCTCCATGAAGCACACTTGAAAGTTAAAAGCCCAGATGAGTCAGCCGACCAAGAAAACCTGCTTTATCTAAGCATTTCCACCTACATTTTAACTTTCTTTTTGATAAAAAAAAGATGATTATTAAAATATTCTGGCTAAAAGAGGCAATCTCAGGGCTTGAAAACGCCTTCACCAGAGCCAGAGCTGGCACCGAAGCACACGCCGTGCCCCTTCTCCTCCCTGGGCACAGCCTGCGGGGAGACAGCTGTGAGCTGGGACAGCGGCACAGCCACGGCTGGGCTCAGAAATGCCATAACTTGGGGGCACGGAGCAGTTTGGGAGGTTTTTGGGCAGAGGAGGTGATTTCCTGTCCTCAGTGAGCGAGCTCTCGCCCCAGCATTCGTGAATCATGACGCAAAGGATTAAAAAGGAAAAGGGGGAGAAAACAAAGAAAGAAAGAGATTATCATAAAATGGGCTGGAGGTAGAAAATGAAAAGCGGTGGAGAGCTGTGGTGGGCAGGGAGTGAGTTGGGAGGGGGATCCCCTCCAGATCATCCTGACCCAGGGTGGGAGACTTCCACAAGGGTGGTTTGGTGTCAGGGTGATGCCCTGGGAGCGGGACCCTGGAGATGTCCTGGCAGAGGGGGCCGAAGGCTGTGCTGCCCCCAGGCTTCGCATGTAGGAAACAAACCCATCACGGGAAGAACTTTGTGAAGGTTGCAAAACGTGCCCTGACCGGGTGGAAGATGCCAGCAGGGTGGCATGGCCCTATTCCTGGTGGGGTGGCCATGACTGAGCCAGCCACCCTGCAGAGCCCTGACACAGTCGGTGTCCCCCCAGTGAGGGGGTCAGGCTGCAGGGTGGGGAGCAATGCCAGGACCAGCAGCCCCTCGTGCCCCCCCAGCAGCATCCGTGCCCAGACAGAGCAGCCTGGCAGCAGCGTCGGTGCCATTTGGCATCACGCGCCGGTGCATCCCATCTCCTGAGGCAGGAGCGGACAGGGAGCACGGGTGGGTTCCCTCCCTGGCTGGGCACCTGGGGCAACAGTGTCTGGCTGCCCCGTGGGCCACAGGACCACCAGCAATGGCCACAGCTCCTCCCAGCAGCCCGGTGCCGCTCCGTTCCCGCTCCCCGGTGCGGGGATTGCAGAGATGCAATTGCCTGGATTCCCTCTGTGACCACTCAAAAAGAGGATCATCATTTTCTACCACCCACAAATGACACGACTCAGCACCGGGCTGGCAGCTCCCGAACTCGCAGAGGCGAGCGCTGAGCTGAGCAGTGTCTGCAGCAAGGTGTGAGCACCCGGCCCTGCCCTGGCACCGTGGCGAGGGGCTCGCCGAAGGGCCACCCAGCACTGCGACGGGCGATGGCACAGCCGTGAACGGCCTCTCCAGCCGGGTAAGTACCGGGGGTGTCTCCGACTCACCCCCCAAGCGGGGCACGGCTCTTGGCCGTGCAAGAACCACCAGCTAGTGCTTGCTGGAGGCACTGGTTTGGATGCTGTGCCCACAGTGGTGTGGCATGCTGGGGCAGAGCAGGAGTGACACTGGGTCCCAGCCCTGTGCTCACTCCCCAGGCCCCTCTGCTCCAGACGGGGGGTTTTGGAGTCGCTGGAAGATATGGGGTCTGTACCCACAGCTCCATCCGAGAAGAGTGACTGTGCCATGCCAGTGTCCCCTGTGGGATGACATCCGGAGCCAGGGCACGGTGACTATGGGTGATCTCAGGTGGTCGAGGCCATGGCGAGACGGACCTCTCCTTGTGGTGCCAGTGCCCCCAGGTCACCTCACAGGACGTGGACTCTGCTGTGCAGCCTCCTGGTAAGGGTGGGTGTCCATGGGGCAGCAGAGGGGTGGCAGGTGGCATTGGGGGTGACGCATGGGGCTGCAGGGACCCACTGTGCTGCTGCCCACTCTGAAACTGTCCAGAAAGCAGCGGCTGAGGAGGGGGCAGGTGGGGGTCCCAGTTCTCCTTCCCTTTTCCCCCAAAACTGCAGGTCAGGTGGTGGCAGGAGCTGCTGGGTCCGGGCATGGTGCTGGGAGTGCCTACCAGCCCCATGGTTCTGCCTCAGCATGGGGTAGTGGGACCAGGGGTGACCCTGTACCCCCTGAACACGGCTGGTGGTTCTGGGGGAAATGGGGGAGCCCATGGGGTGACTGATGGGGAAGCTGAGGGGGCAGCCAGCCCACTCTCCCTGACATACTGGGGTAAGCCTTTCCCTAACCTGCTGTGGGGCTGTGCTGGAGACCCCCATCCCCTGACCCTTTCTGTGGGGCTGTGCCGGGAGACCCCCATCCCCTGACCCCTTCTGTGGGGCTGTACTGGGGGAACCCCTCCACTTCACCCCCCCATAGGGCTGTGCTGTGGGACCCCCGTCCCCTGAACGCTCCATGAGGCTGTGCTGGGGGGGGTCCCAGCTCCACGTTGGGCTCCCCTCCAGGACCCCACTTCACCTGGTTCCACTGTGGGGCTGTGCCGTGGGACCCCCGTCCCTCGACCCCTCACTAGGGGACTGTTCTCGGGAGACCCCCAGACTCCATGGGTCTGAGCCGGGGATACCACTTTCCCCTGTCCCCTCCGTGGGGGTCGGCTGGGGGACCCCCGTGGGGCTGCCCCCCAAGACCCTGCTCCCCCCGGCACCCGGTGAGACTGTGCTGGGCGCCCCTCGTCCCCCGAACACCCCGCTCCGTGAAGCGGTGCGGGAGGATCCCCGGTGCCTGAACACCCCCAGCCCGTGGGTCTGCGCGGAAGGATCCCCGGACCCCCGGGACCCCTCTTCTCCGCCCCCCACCGTGGGGTGCTGCTGGGGGAGCCCCCTCTCCCTGATGCCCCCAAACCCCCCCGTGGGTCTGCGCTGGTGGTGCCCCCGGGAGCCCCGGTGCCCGGCGCTGCCCGGGCGCACGCGGGGGGGGGGGTGGGGTGGGGTGGGTGTCGGTGACGCAAAGGGGGGCGTGTCCGCCGCAGGCCCCGCCCCCGGCGGCGGGAGGCCACGCGGGAGCCCGGGCGGCCCTTTGCCGACGTGTCCCTGGCGCCGCGTGCCCCGGAAGTCCCGCCCCTCCTCGGCGGGGCGAGGGGAGGAGGTGGCGGGGGGTGTCCTCGCGCGGAGGGCGGGGCCTCGCGTGACGTCACCCCCGGCCGTGGCCTCTCGGGCCGGTGCCGCCGCGCCGCGCGCCGCCATTGGCCGGGAGGCGTCGGGGCGGGGCGGAGCCCGCGGCGGGGCCGGCCTCCCGTTGGCCGGTAGCCGGGCAGAGGGGCGGGGCGGAGGGGAGGCCCCGCCCCCCTCCCGGCGAGGATCCGCCCCCCTCCCCTCCCACCGCCCCGCCCCTCGGTTCCCTTCCGCGCTCGCAACCGGGCCCTGGCCGCTCCGTCCGCGCTCGCCCCGTCGGACACCCCCCCCCCCCCCTTTCCCCTTTCCTTCCCCTTTCCCCGGCCCCGCCATGGCCTCCGCGGCCACCCCCGGACAGGGCGGCTCCGCGCCGCCCCTCGCCGTGCAGCGCGGTATCGTCAAGATGGTAAGAGCTCTGCCCGCGGGCCTCCTCCCGCCGCCTCCCGCCTCGTGCGCACGCCGGTGCCCGGCCCGGGGGTGCAGCCCCCACCGGTGCATGGGACCCCCTCCTCCCGTCCACCTCCCGCAGCCTCTTCCGGTGCCCGGCATCCCCCCCTCCTCCGGTGCCCGGCACCCTCACACTCCCTGCACTCTTCTTCCGGTGCCCGAGACCCCTCTCCGTTACCTGGCACCCCCTTCCGTTGCCCGGGACCCCCCCCACCTCCTGTAGCCCCTTCCGGTACCCGGGACCTCCGCACCCTCCGGTACCCGGGACCTCCCTCCACTCCCTGCCTCCCCTCCCGGTAACCGGGACACCCCTCCACGCCTTCACCCTCCGGTACCCGGGACCTCCTTCCACTCCCTGCCTCCCCTCTCGGTAACCGGGACCCGCTCCCTCCTGCTCTCTTCCGCTCCCCGTCTCCCCTCCCGGAGCCTGGAGCTCTGTCCCGGCCTCCCCACGCCTTCCGGTGCCCCGGTGCCCCGTGTGCTGCCTGCGGCTCCCAGCCCCTGGCCCCCCGGTGCTGCTGCCCCATCCCCCCTCTTCCCGACAGCCGGGGATCCCTCACTGCACCCTGGGACCAGGGGGTGCTGTTGGGGGCTGCGCCCTGAGCCCCCCACCCTGTCCTGGGGCTGGGGACCCGACCACCCCGGGAAGGGATGGGAGGAGCTTTCGGGGGTCCCCCCCCCCCCCCCCCCCCGCTCCCCTTCTGCTCCCTGGGCACCCTCACCGGGGACATCCCATGAGGACACCCCTCAGGGTGGCCCACCTGCTCCTCTCCCTCTTCCTCTGCCGCTGAGGGGTGGGACCGGGGGTCCCCAAGCCCCTCCACCTTGTGTCCCCACCAGCGGCAGCAGCGGTGACCCGGAGGGCGAAGGTCGGGGTGCCTGCGGTTGGGCCCTGGCACCGTGTCGAGGTTGCCGGGTTCTTTCCTGGTGCCTTTTCTGCCCCATCCCGTTACCTGCTGTCACCTCACCCCACCCCAGAGTCCGCTGCAGCTGTGGGGACAGGTCTGGGGACACCGAGGGCTTGGGGACACTGCCAGCCCCGTGTTGCTTTGTGTCCCACAAGGAGATTTTTGGGATGCTCAGGACAAAACTCGCCCGGCTGTTTGTGCCAGGCCGGCTCTGTCCGAGGGGACACGGATCCATCGCCTGATGTTGGGCAGGGTGGTTGGTGTCCCCCTGCCTGGGGCGCTCCCCATTCTCCCCCTCCCCTTTCCAGGGCCACTAGCCCCAGATGCCACCCAGGAGGGCACCCCGGAGAGGTTGGGGTCCTCACCTCTTTGGGGTGGTGCTGCCCACATGGTGCCCATCACAACTTTTGCAACTTTGGGGTTTTGTTTGGGTTTTTTTTTCACGATTCCCCCCCCCCCCCCCCCCCCCCCCCACCGGCACTCCCAGTGGGGAGGGGGCTCGTCCTTGCACAATGGAGCAGGGTGAGGGTCCAAAGCAGGAGCAGGGAGGTGATGGGGGTCAGGACCCTGCCATCCCTGGGTGCCCCCCACCCAGAAGACGCAGCGGGACCCCAGCTGAGGCTCTGCCCCGTGAAGCAGGATGGGGCAGCAGCAGAATTCTTCCTTTTGGGGGCACCCGAAAGTCCTGTGGTGGGTATAACTGGACTTGCTGGGGGTCCAGCTCTGCTCTGTGGTGACGATGACCGGGCAGGAAGGAGCGTGGCACAGCCCTGGCCGATGGCAGGGGGGGCCCCTGGCTGGGAGCCGAGCTGGGGCCCCACGTTGGTGAGTCTCGGGGTAAACAGAAAGCTCCCAGTCCCTGGCTCCTGGTCTTGCCAGTTCCTTGGGACTCTCCCTTGGCTTTCTGCCCGGTCCTGCTGTGGACACGGTGGTTTGGCCGGTGGCCGTGTGGGCAGGACCCTGCTGCCACCCCCCCTCCTCTGCACGTGGGGGACCCCTCTGGGGCAGAAGCCGGGTCCATCTGCCCTGTACCCTGCCTGGGCTTTGCTGCGTCCGTCACGCTCTTGGTGCTAACCACAGCTTTCGCCGCCTGGTTTAAGTCCAGTTTAAACCCAGTTTTAGCCCAGCTTTCCCCACCTGGAGCACGGGGCTGATGGGGATGCCTGGGCCAGCAGGAGCACGCTGTGGGCCGGCAGGTGGGATGGAACAGTTGCCACATCTGTCTTCTTTCCCCATGCCCCATAAATTAAAGATTAAGGTTAATTAGAGGAGGTGGCACGGGGCAGCGCCTGTGGTGCCCTGGCACCTCCAGCCCCACGTGGTCAGGGTTGCAGGGCTTGCTCTGATGAGGTTCAGTGTCCCCGTCTCCGCGTCTCGTGGCTTTGGGATGCAGTGTGAGCATCAGTGGGGACCGCAGACGGCGAGCGAACTGGGGCGCGTGTCAAGACCCAGCCCCACGCTCAGCCGGAGTCTGTGCTGCGTGCGGGGAGCCAGCGCTGGTTGGGAACCGCAGCAGGAGACGGGTGGTCCCCGGCACGCTCGTTCTTCCTGGCCCGGAGCCTGGCTTGGTGGCTGGAGCTGGTCCTGCTGGTGCTGTGGCTGGATGATTTGGGGTCTGGCAGTGGGATGGAGCTGTTGGGGAAACCCTGGTTCCGGCAGCTGAGCCGGGTGAAAGGAGGAGAGGGACAGTTTGGGGCTTTGTCATTTTGAGGGATTTTTCCAGCGGTTTTCTCCATCTGGGTTTATTTGTCTGACCTCGATGCGGTCGCTTGGCTGAGGCTCCTGGCTGTGGGTGCAGGGGCACCGGTGCTTATGGGTTCTTTGCTCCCAGCGGGTGAGATCCCAGCACCCAAGGCAGGATGCGGCCTGGCTGGGCTCATCTGACAGGTCCCCTTCGTGTTACCTGCTGTGCTGGGGTCACCCTGCGCTCTGAAGGAGGGGATGGGGTGTTTGAAGCTGTGAAGGTGCGGGGTGTGGAGCTTGGCTCCATCCTGTGTCTCGAAGCAGGCAACCTGGGGCAGCTTCTAAAATCAGAGAAGCAGTTTGGTTGGAAAAGACCTTTAAGATCAAGTCCAACCATTCCAGCCAGCACTGCCAGGGCACCGGTAACCCCTGTCCCTCAGCACTGCATCTTCATCGCATCTCTTGTCTCCCAGCTGCTCGCTGTTGCCACCGGGCCTGGGGGACCCGCTGTGACCCCTCTTCTTCCTCCCTGCAGGTGCTGTCAGGCTGTGCCATCATCGTCCGTGGGCAGCCCCGAGGTGGGCCACCTCCTGAGCGCCAGATCAACCTCAGCAACATCCGCGCCGGGAACCTCGCCCGGCGCGCTGCCGCTGGCCAGCCGGATGCCAAGGACACCCCCGATGAGGTGGGTGCCTCCTGGGAGCGGTGTCACATGGACCCCCTGCCCCCAGGGTCACGGGCTGAGCAGGGTGGGGGTGTTTCCAAGCTGCTGGCCCACTCTCTTCCCAGGCTCTGCTGACCACAGCCCCCTTGACTCGGCCGTGGCAAGAGGCGTTGCCTGCTCCCAGACTTGCTGCCATCCCGTGGGGCGCAGGCAACTCCCTCCTCCCGGCTTGGGGGCACAGGGGGTGCTGTGGCTGCAGGGTACAGAATGAAACGGTCCCTTCAGTCATCCTTGAAGAGATCTTTTCCCTGCTCCCAGCCCCCACCAGTGTCGATTTTGGGGTGGATTTCTCCTTCCTTGCTCTGCTACCATCATATGCATGCCCAGGACGGGATGGGCATCATCTGGTAGCAACAACCAGGAAGCTGGTGGTGCTTCCAAGCTTCCTCTGCCCTGGGGCTGGGGGTACAGGAGGCAACGGGGGGGTGTTTCTTTGGCAGATGGGGTGCAGGGAGCGCTGGGTTTGTGTCGGAGGGAGCCCAGCCCTGGCCACCCATCCTCCCAGCCCCGGGGGTGGTGCGGAGCGCTGGCAGCTAATTGCTCTCCCTGGGGAGTTTCTCTTCTAAACGCTGCTTCAGCCTTTTAAATGTCACTCTTTTTAAAAAATTATGCCTGTCAGGTTTGCTAATTGTTTATGAGCACGTCATGTTCTCTCCTCCGGACCCCGTTCCCCACCCACCCGCTGCGGCGGTGCGGGGCTGAGCTCGCCGGGGCGCTGGTGCCTTCCCACCTCAGCGCAGGGAGGTGCTGGGGGGGGTGCAAGAGCCTGATGCTCCCATCAGGGCACGGCCACCATGGCTGCTCCCTCTCTGCTCCTTCACAGGCACAGCCTTGGGCAGGAGCTGGAGGAGCCATTGGGGGTAGTCCAGCTCCCGGCATTGCTGCAGCTCCAGCCCAGCTCCCCCTGTCCCAGGATGGGTCTGTCTGTGCTTGAGCAGCAAGAGGCCACCTGGAAAACCAGCTTTGGTGGGGATGGAAGGGGAGAGAGGAGGGTGTTTCTCCTGTGGATTAACAGCGTCGGTTCCTCTGCAAGCTCGTGGGTTGCAAACAGCCTCCAGCGTGGTCCTGGGCTAACGCACGTGAGTCCCCTGGCTGCGTCTGACCCATCGGCTTCTTTCCCTCCAGCCCTGGGGGTTCCCAGCTCGTGAGTTTCTGCGGAAGAAGCTGATCGGGAAGGAGGTCTGCTTCACCGTGGAGTACAAGACCCCGCAGGGCCGGGAGTACGGGATGGTGTATTTGGGGAAAGGTGAGTGCAAAGGGCTCCGTCGGGCACCTCGAGGGCTGGCGGGGATGGGGGGAGGGTTGTGGGGGTTAGCTTGCGGTGCTTGCAGCCGGAGCTGGCCCAACAGGGTGTGTTGGGATGTGGTGTGGGCGGCAGGATGTGTGCTCTGTATTCCATGGAACTTCAGCTTTGGGAGGGGAATGATGCCTGGTGGTGGTCCTGGCTGTCTGCAGGGCTGTGAAGAGACAGAGCGTGGCCACGCTCTCTGGAGCTGCTGGTTGATGCTCCACAGTGTGTGGCCACGAGCCATGGCATTAGGTGAATTCACACAGGTTTCCCCTTGCCATCCTTCTTGTCGTTGCATTGACCATCATCCCCTGCGAGGAGAGGTGGGGGGTTCAACCTGCAGAGGAGAAGGCTCCCCAAGGGGAGACCTTCTGGGGACCTTTCAGGGCTTGCAGGGACCTGTTAGAAAGATGGGGAGGGACTTGTGAGCAGGGCCTGTTGGGACAGGACAAGGGGGGATGGGTTAAACTCCAAGAGGGAGATTCAGACTGGAGAGAAGGAGAAATTGTTGGTGTTGAGGGTGGGGAGAGCCTGTCCCAGGCTGCCCCGAGAGGTGGTGGCTGCCCCATCCCTGGCACCATTGCAGGGGAGGTTGGCCGGGGCTCTGAGCACCCTGCTCTAGTTGCAGATGGCCCTGCTCCCTGCGGGGGGTTGGACCAGATGACCCTGAAAGGTCCCTTCCCACCCAAACCAGGCTGTGATTTGATGATCTCGGGCTGATGCAAATCTCTCAGAAGGAGCTGGGTTACCTGTGGTTGCTGGGGATGCATCAGAGCTGGAAGCAGAGCCTGGCCCAGCTGCTCAGCCCCAAAGCTGTGCAGTGCCTGCACTGACTGCTCTCCCTGTCTTGGAGCAGTTTGGGGCAAGGTGGCCTTTCTGGTGATGGCACGGGTGGGCTTTGGCTCTGGTTGAATTCCCTCTCATGTTGAGCGCAAGGCTGGACAGCAGCCTGCTGGGTGCTGCCGTCCCTCTGCCAACACCTCTGGCTGATTGCACTTCCATCCATGCTGGTGGATGAGTTTTCGGGCTCTTGCTGCCCTAGTTTACCCCTCACTTGGTCTGGTGAGGGAAAGTGGCTCAGAGGTGACCGCATCCAGCTACCGGCTTCTGGACCAGGCTGCTCTGCTGGGCTTAGCTCCTGGTTGGACTTCCCACTGCCCTCGGGTTTCAGGAGGGGGAACAAGACCCTCTCGCCGTGGGTGTGAAGCTCACCGTGACCCAGCCTGTCCACCCACCCAGTGCCACCCAGCGGGGGTTGACAGTGCAGATGGATGTGCCAGCTCGGCACGGGGCAGGAGATGCACCACGTGAACCACGCACCTCTGTGATCACCAGAGGGTCAGCGTGGAGCTGGGACAGCCCCACAACTGGGATAGTTGGGATATGACCAGGGTGTGGGTCAGGCTCAGCCTCCTCTCCGTGGGAAGCTCTGGCGGGTAGGTTGTTGCTGGTGAGGGAGGGAGGGAAGCACTGTGTGTGTGCAGGGGGCTCAGGGAGTTCAGGGGCTGCTGAATTTAGGGTTTGTATTCCCTGGGGTAGCTCCAGTGTGGACTGGGAGGGTCAGGTGACCTTGGCCTCATGTCCCTAGAGAGTCAGCTGCTTGTGGCTCGGCCGTGCTGGGCCAGCCTGGAGAGGGGGAGCAGGTTCTGTGAGGCATCCTCGTCTCCAGTTGTGCATCCCTGGCAAACCTGAGCAGCTTGGCACCACCGTGGCACTCGGAGCCTTTCCTGTGGGGGAGGTGGGAGTGTGCAAGGATGGAAGCCCAGGGACAGAGGAGATGGCCCGTGACACGGTGGGGAGAGGGTCCCTCTGGGTCTGTGGCAGGCATTGCTGTTTCCTCGGAGGTTTTTGGGCTTGTTGGGACATGGCCAGGGCCAGCGTGGCCCATCATGGGCAATAACCCTGCCTGGAGCTGCCATTCCACAAGCACCTTGTCACTGCTGTGAGGGTGACCCTGGGCTGGCTTCCCATCCCTGCCACATCCCAGTATGCTCCAGCCAGCATCTCCCGTGTGAGGTTCCCCTCCTGTGTGGGGTTCTGAGACCCCAGCCTGGTCCCCAGGCTGTGAGAAAGGGGAGCACGGCCCGATGTGCTGCCAGGGTGAGCCCAAGACCACCAGTACCTGGCTAGCAAAGGTACCTCTGTGCTCAGTCCTGAGCTTCCAGCTTGGGCTGGGGAGAGCAGAGCAGGAGGGACGATCGTTTTGGAGAGTTGTCCTTCAGCAGGAACCCCGGCAGGTCCCAATGGGGCACAGCCAGCAGCAAATAACCCTTGAAACGAGGGGGTTTGTTTTGGTGGCAGCAGGAGCAGGGAAGAGGGGAGAGTTGCTCCCTTCCCCTCGCCTGCTGCCTCGGGGGCCGGCAGCTCCTGCGTGGGTGTTGTCCCCATTGTCAGATCCCAGCACCTCACAGCGTGGAGGTGAGAAACTGAGCAGAAAACGTTTCTCTCCGAGGAAGTTCATCAAGGTTTAAATGCTATTAAAGTGGAAATGCCGTGGCAGGGTTCCCTGAGAGCTGCCCAGCAGCTGCTGGTGCTCCTGGGGTCTGGGGGGTGGGAGGGTGGCAATCCAGGCACCTACACATCCTCCCTGGCCACCCCCCACCTGCTCAGGGCGGTACAACTCTCTGCCCTCCTTTCTGTGTGGGCAGCTGGGGGATTCTGCACAAATCCTGGTTTGTTTTTTTTTTTCTGCCCTCCCTGGCCCAGGACCCTCCCTGGCCCGTGGTGTTTGTCACCCAGCTCCTGCAGCCCTGAAGCCCCCGTGTTTCTGGAGGAAAGGAAGCCCTGTGTGGACCTGCCCAGTGCAGGTTGTGCTGCTCTCTCTCAAATCCAGAGAGACCCTTTGGTGCTGAGGGCATCTCCTTCACACAGAGATGGTCCTGGGTGACAGCAGCCCCACAGTGTACCAGAGCAATGTGTCCAGCTTTCTGCTGGCTGGGCAGTTTGTCAAGGGAGGCTCTTGCCACTCTGCTCTCCTCTAGTGAGTCCACCTCTGCAGTACTGGGTCCAGTTCTGGGCTCCCCAGTTCAAGAGAGACCAGGAGCTACTGGAGAGAGTCCAGCAGAGGCTGTGGGGAAGCTGCTGA
>JANVCC010000130.1:991-17981 GCA_025345505.1 Todiramphus chloris collaris | reverse complement strand
TTGTTTGTTGCTTTAAATCTTTGCAAGCTGCTCAGAGCCTCCGGCGCGGCCACATCATCGTGGCTCTCGAGTGGGAGCTGCCAGAGCCAGCCCGGGAGCGGCTCTGCTGCTGTGCTGAGCTCCAGACCCTGCCAAAAAAAAAAACCCAACCCATAAACAGTTTCTCCTGCTCCTCTAGACTCTGACAACCCTCCCCAAAAAAACAGTTTCTCCCGCTGAACTGATCCAAAAACCTGACAAAACCCCTCAAAAAACAGTTTCTCCTGCTGAGCTGAGCTCCAGACCCTGCCAAGCCCTTCCCAAAACCAGTTTCTCCCGGAGAACTGATACAAAAACCTGCCAAACCCCCCCAGAAACTATTTTCTTCTGCTGAGCTGAGCTCCAGCCCCTTTCAAAACCCCCCAAACCCCATGTTCCTGGGTGGGGGAGCAGCATCCCCGCTTTTTTCAGTGCTGGGCACCAGGTTCCAAAGTGCCACCTCGAGAGACCGGGGTGCAGGAGGTCACTTCTGGCTTTGGGGGGGCAGCAGCTTGTCCCCAAGCTCTCTCCCAGGAAAGTTAATGAGCTGCCCTCATTAGGGCAGGGAAGGGAGCGGGAGCCTGGGGAGCTGTGGGGCATGGGGAGGGGGGAGCAGCCCTGTGACCCCCCCCAGGCAGGGGGAGCCTCAACCCCCTGAGCACCCACGGGAGCTGCTGGGGCTCACAAAGCACGGACGGGGCCCCTTGTTGGGCTCAACCCCTCGCAGTGAGAAAAACTCGCATGAAAAATGTCGACCTTCTTGCCCCCGGGGAGTGGCGAGGGGGGGCAAGAGCTGGAGCAAAGCGGGAGCATCATCCCCCAGCCCTCCCCGGGTGCACCCGGCTTGGGGGGAGGCTGGGTGCCAGGGGGGGTGGGGGATGGAGATGCCGTGCTCTGGAACTTGCAGGCTCTGCAAGAAGCAGCTGCAGAGATTTAAGGAGAGGAGAAAAAAAAAAAAAAGGGGAGGAGGGGTAGAGAAAAATCCTTTCAATCCGTTTCTCAAAGTGCTTTTCTGAGGCAGGTGAAGCCACGATAAATATTGGATAAAGGAATCTGGGCCCCAGCGAGCTGAGAAATTGTTAGCAAGAAAAATGACACGGCCTCTGAGGCAGTGCTGAGTCTCCTGTTTTGCTGTCGCTGTCATCATGTCCCCATCCTGTCACCGTGCCTCCCCCCTGCCCCCCGGGTCCCTGGAGAGGGGGCTGCACAGCACCTTCTGGTGCTGAGCTGGGGATGCAGCTCCTGCCTGGCGGAGGGGTGGGCACCTAGAGATCACCCTCAGCTCCTGCTGTCACCCTGCACTGTCCTGCTGGGGACCTTGTAGACCCTGGGTGCCCTGGCCCTGGGTACCATGTCACTGAGGAACGTGGATGCTTCAGGCTGGGGCAGAGCGGCTGGAAAGTGCCCAGCGGGAAAGGCCCTGGGGGGGATGGTGGACAGGCGGCTGGAGATGAGCCAGAGAGTGCCCAGGGGGACAAGAAGCCACCAGCATCCTGGCTGTGTCTGCTCCCAAGGAACAAGGGACAGGAGAAGAGGAACCGACCTCCAGTTGCCCCAGGGCAGGTTTAGGTTGAA
This sequence comes from Todiramphus chloris collaris, assembly GCA_025345505.1. Taxonomy (NCBI): domain Eukaryota; kingdom Metazoa; phylum Chordata; class Aves; order Coraciiformes; family Alcedinidae; genus Todiramphus; species Todiramphus chloris. The sequence continues at coordinate 16,388 of JANVCC010000130.1, read as the reverse complement.
GCTGAGGAACAATTTTTTCCCCTTCAAGGTTGTCCAGTGCTGTCCCAGGCTGCCCAGGGCAGTGGTGGAGTCCCCGTGATCCCTGGAGGGGTTTCCAAGCCCCCCGTGGAGCTGTGGTGCTGAGGGACAGGGGTCAGTGGTGCCCTGGCAGGGCTGGGGACACGGTTGGGCTCCAGGAGCTCAAAGATCTCTCCCCACCCAACCCATTCTGTGATTCTGTTCTATGCATTGATGTCGAGTCCACGTCCTGCAGCTCCTGGTGCCCCATCCCAGCCGGGTCACCCTCCACATTAATTCTGCCCAGGACGGGAGCTACTCAGGGCTGGAGGAACTTGTCGAGTCCCCAGTGCCAGCTGCAGCTCCGTGCGGGGAGCGCGATGGGTGTGCAGCGTAGCGCGGGGTTTGCCCCCGGAGCTGACCCGCAGCTCCTCTGCCCACAGGAGCAGATCTTCACATCTTGCTTTTTCTGCGGGAGGGGAGGGATGGGTGCCCAGCACCCTGCCAGGGTCCCATCCTGACCCCTCCTGTGAGGAGTGCTGCCCTGAAGCGTGAGCTTTGATGGCTCTGCTCAGCTTGCAAACTGCTTTGGGCTGCTGCTGCCTGTGGTTTGGGTCCTGGGAGAGGCTGAGTTGTCCCCTGTGGGGGGTTGCTGTGCCGAGAGGAACCCCGGGATTCTCAGTGTCAGCTTTAATTCTGATGCCCACAGTCCTGTTATCCCTCTGGCCAAGCTCTTTTGAAGGCCCTGGTGTTTTTGCTGGGGCCAGAAGTGCTGCAAGCAGAGCGAGTCTGTGCCCACCTCCTTCTGCTGTCCCCTCCCTGCCAAGCTCTGGCTCTGGGGCTGTGCTCCTGGGCTTGTCAGGGATGAGCAACAACGGGAACCTTTCAAACTGGGGAGACTGGGTTTATGCTGGGAGCAGGCAGGGGAAGGTCTGGGAATACCCAGGTGCCTCCACCTGAAGCTGCTGTTGCTGAGTCCAGGCTGAAAAACAGCATTTAAGGAGAGCTGAGCCAATGACAGCAGCGTGTCCCCGAGCCCCGCTGTCCCCTCCCTGCCCCCACAGCCCTTTGCTGCTTTTGCCACCACTTTTCCCAATTAATTTTCTCCCCAGTGCGTGAGGAACCACCAGCCAGGGCAGGCTGATACAGGATGGTGGGGTGGAGGAGTCTCCACCACCCAGGCTCTCCTCTGCGTCCGTTCATCCTTCACCCAGTATTGATGCCTCTGCTGCGGTTTCCTCTCCAGTTTGGTTTCTGGGGTGAAACCCCATGGTGCTGAGCCCCGGTCCAGGATGGCACGCCGCTGGCAATGTGCCGGTGTGCCACAGGGTTACCATTTGGGGACCTCTCAGGGCTCCAACCACCACTGAGCTCCTTGGGCTCAGAGAGCAGGACCGTGGTCACACCGGCAAGCTGTGTGCACTCCAGTGACCCACTGGGCAGCTGGGAGGGGGCTGGAGCTGCTCGCTGAGCCAGAAGCTGAAGCTGGGGTGGGGGGTGCGTGTGCCAGAGCCTGGGTCGTGTCGTGGCGGTGCCCGGCTTGGGGCTGGTACTGCCCTGGGTGCCAGGCTGCCTGTGGGCACGGCATTCATCCTGCTCTCTCTCCCCTCCCCAGGTGATGCAGGTGCTGAACGCAGACGCCATCGTGGTGAAGCTCAACTCTGGGGACCACAAAACCATTCACCTGTCCAGCATCCGACCCCCCCGGCTGGAAGGGGACAGCACGCAGGTGACCGTGGGGACATGCGGTGGGGAGGTGGCTGCGGGATGACGTGGGGAGGGTGCTCTGGTCTGCTCCCCAGCTGGCTGGCCATCGCTGGTGTCCGCGACCGTCCTTGGATGGCATCCCCTCCCCATGAGGCTCCTTTTCTGTCCGACCTGATCCCCCCCCGTGTCAAGTACCCCCTTTTTAATCTCAAGGAGCCTTGTTTTGTGGGATGCAGGGGGCCTTGGGGAGGCTTTGCGCCTGGACTCTGATGGCTGCAGGGAGTCCGATGCCTCCCTCATCCCCTGCCTCAGTTTCCCCCTTTGTACCGCGTCGCTCTGGGGAGGTGGGACAGCACTGTTTGCAGGCGAGTGGCACTGCGGGCCACATACAGTGGGATGCTGCTCGGGCACATCTTGCGGCCTCGCGCCCGTTTGTCGATGGGCACGTGGGCAAGGGGTGAGCTGCTGCTGGGCATCCTGGGGTCCTTCGGCAGCCGCGGGCTTTGGGATGGGGCTGGTTCTTTGCTGGTGCGACATAGTCCCTCGGTCTGAAGGTGTGTAGGGAGAAGCAGGAGGCCGCAGGGCTGCCGGAGATGCTGCAAGCTGTGCGAAAGCCTTCTCTTTTCCTCTTCCTCCCCACTGTGCCGCGGGGCGAAGCGCTTGCCCTTGCTGCCCCCAGCACCTCTGCCCTCCCCCGCGGGGCTGGCCGGGCTCGGGCAGCGCTTCCCTCCTTCCTCCACCTCTCCAGGGGCAACGGGCTCCTCTCTCCTCCCCCTTGAAGCAATCATAGAATCGCAGAATCGTTTAGGTTGGAAAAGACCTTTAAAGCCCATCGAGTCCATTAACCCAGCACTGCCAAGAACGCCGGAGCCTGACTTGCAGAGACCTGCAGCGTCAGGATCTGACGGAGAAATCCCGAGGACTGAAGCCTTTGGAAAACGCCGCATTGTTCATGCACGCTTTGGGCTCTGCTGTGCTCGGTTTGAGCATCTCGCCAGCTGGCATGGGCTGGACCCTGAGCCCCGCGCTCGGCACTGACATGAAAGTGCCCAAAATAAGCTGTGCTGCGCGGCGACGGGTCACACGCCGAGTCGCCTTCACCTCCGCTCAAAGCAGCTCGGCAGGGCCGGGAACTGGGGATGCTGGTTTGATCCCCGTGCCCCTTTCTTGAGGGCAACGGGGGCAGCCAGCACCTGCCGACAGGGCTGTGACCTGCGGCGTGGGCACGGGAGCCGAGCACTGCTCAGCTCCGCCTGGTGCGACCGATCTAAGACCGGCCAGGAGCTCCTTGGGGCAGGGATTTGTCTGCTTGCTGCTGCTTCCTTCCTTGTATTTTTTTTTCCCCTCCCCTGCTAATGGTTGATGCGCTCAAGAGCTGCCGAGACCCCCGCCGAGCACCCGCATTGTTCCTGCGCCTCATCCAGTGCTGCTGGAGATGGCGAGGAGCCTCCCGCCTGAGGAAGGGAAGAGTTTTCCAGCTGGGAAAGCCAAACTTCACCCAGGATTATGCAAAACCTGCCTTTTCTAGAGCTGGTTTTATTTTCCCCGCACGGCTGGGGCCGGCCTGGCGGTGCCGGCACCGCGTGCCGCGGCTCCCCGAGCTGTCGGCGAGCGCCGGGGCCGTGCCCCGGGTTGCTGTGGGAACGGTGGTTTGGAAATTCCTCCCCCCTGGGATGCCGCCTTGTTTTCCTACATGCTGAATTATGACTAACTTCCCAGATTAGCCTCTTCCTCCTCGCTGCTGCTCTGGCGTCAGCCGCCGCGAGCCGAGCAGGGCCGCCGGTGCCAACGTTGGCGGGGGGCGGGGGGGGGCACCTGCCACCTCGTGCCCCGTCGGTACCGCGTGCTGCTGCGGGGAGGAGGTTGCTTTGCAGAGCGGTTGTGCTCTCTAAGGAGGCTGCAGAAAGGCAGTTCCTGGCTCCTCTGGCAAAATCCTTTGCTCGCTTCAACCCTGGCGTGCGGGCGGTTGCTTTCTCCCCGCCGGCTGGGCTCGTGGCCGTGCAGGGTGCCCCCTGAATGTGGTTCTGGGGTCTCGCTGCAGATGCCCCAGCACCCCAAAGTCACCAAGTCACTCGTCTGTGTCTGGTTTCTCATTTTGGGGAGCTGTTTCTATGGAGTGGGCTGGGCATTTGGAAACATCTGCGCCTTTAGATTTGCAGGTGCTGGGTCATAGAATCACAGAATCACAGAATCACAGATGGGTTTGGGTGGGAAGGGACCTTTCAAGGTCATCTAGTCCAACCCCCTGCAGGGAGCAGGGCCATCTGCAACTAGAGCAGGGTGCTCAGAGCCCCGGCCAACCTCCCCTGCAATGGTGCCAGGGATGGGGCAGCCACCACCTCTCGGGGCAGCCTGGGCCAGGCTCTCCCCACCCTCAGCACCAACAATTCCTCCTCCTCTCCAGTCTGAATCTCCCTCTTGGAGTTTAACCCATCCCCCCTTGTCCTGTCCCAACAGGCCCTGCTCAAAAGTCCATCCCCATCTTTCTGACAGGCCCCTTGAAGGACAAATCCTGCCCAGGCTGAGCTGGCTCTGATGCTGGGATTGCCCCATTAGAGCATCCTCCCCACAGCCCCGACCCCGCCGCGGTTGGTATCGTTCAGCCGTGCTGGGGAGATCTGTCTCCCCCCTGCCGAGTGCAAATTGGTCCCAAGGCACCTGATCGAGTAGATGGGAAATGACAAACTGAAAATTCAGCGTAATAAAATCCTACAGCCTTTCATCTCCCACCTTCATCACCCAGCGTGGAATGAATCCTGAGAGCTGGAGCTGATAGCGTTTAATATCCTCCATCGCTTGTCTCTGTCGAGGAACGTAAGGCATTCAGAGGGAGATGCATCTCCTGATGCTGCCCAGCTGCTGGCTCTGCCGGTCCCACACTGGTACCAGCTGCAGCCCCTCACTGGGATGACCCCCTTGGTTTGGGGCAGAACCTCTAGATGCAGCACAGCTCCCTCCTGCTGGCATCCAAAGCCGAGTGTTCCTCACGTTCCTTTCCCAGGCCACATCCTGTCACCACCCTGGGCTCGCCGGGCTGGCTGCTGAGCCGTACGGCTGTGTCACCCTGGCTGGTGCCACGCTCGCTGCCAGTGAACTTACCCAGTCCTTGTCTGCCTGGGCTGGAGCCAGTATCTTCTTGTGTTTACGGCCAAAGCCTTGAGGCAGGAGCTCATTTCACAGCTGTGGTCCACATCTGGGGCTCCAAACTTGGGGTGCTCCAATCTTTTGAGTGACTGAGGTGTCTTGGGGCACCAGGAAATCCTTCCTCATGTCTGCAGCTGATGCCCATCACTCCAGTGTCCTGCATCTCTCAGGCCCTGTACCCTGAGCTGGGGATTGTGGTTTGTTCATCCTGGTGACCACAGCATCCCAGCACGCTGGGGTGGGCAGGTCCCTCTGGAGATGCTCTGGTGTGTCCCCCTGCTCCATCCAGCAGGGTCACCCAGAGCAGGGGCCCAGCAGCGCAGTGTCCAGCCGGGGTGGGAATCTCTCCAGACAAGGAGACTCCACAGCCTCTCTGGGCAGCCTGGCACAGGCTCCCACACCCTCACACCAAACAACTTTCTCCTCCTGCTCAGATGGAACCTCCTGGCTTCCAGTTGGTGCCCGCTGCCCCTTGTCCTGTGGCTGGGCACCACTGAGCAGAGTCTGTCCCTATCCTCTTGCCCCCCGGGCCGGGGCCCTTTAGCTCTTCTTCAGCATTGCTCAGCTCCCCTCTCAGGCTGCTCTTCTCCAGGCTGAACAGCCCCAGGGCTCTCAGCCTTGCCCCAGCATTGCTGGCTCATGGGCACCTTGTTGTCCCCCAGCACTCCCAGGTCCTGGTCCCCAGAGATGCCCCGGTGCAGGATCTGTCCCTGCTGCAGCAGGTTCCCAGGGTGCTGGATCTGACAGCAGCCCGGGTACAGGTTGTGGGAGCAGGGCCCTGACTGGGATGGGAGGAAGAACCAACCTGTGGGGAGGAACGGGTGGGTGCCTGGTGATCTGGGCTCAGGATCTGGGGCATTCCCAGTTCCCAGTGCCACTACCATTCCTAGTCTTCTGGAAGTTCCAGCCTCCCTTTTTGAATCACACACCCCCCCCCCCCCCCGTTAGCTAATTCCCAGCCCCTCATTAGCAGCTCTGCGCTCTCGCTCTCTTCGCCCAAGCGATGCAGCAGCAGCACAAATCTGCTCCAATCCCCCAATTTATCTAAATTGATATCTTAATTGGTAAAGCTCCTGGAGTGGAGGAGTCGAACACATGGACCCTGCTTCAGAGGGAAACAAAATAAAACAAAAAAAAAGAATCCCAGGGAAAAAAATCCATCGTGCTGGTGGTGAACTGGGTTTATTTGAAGCCTGGAAATGGGGCAGCATCTCCCCCCACCAGGGCCGCCAGAGAAGGGATGCAGTGGCTGCTGGGGACTTGGGGCTTTGGCCCGAGGAGCCAGAGGGAGGATGAGGTGGAAAAGGAATTGGGAGTGGACATGTCCAGGCTCCTTCCGTGGCTGTGCCGCTGCTCCGGGACTCGAGGTCCCTGCTCCTGCCTGCGCCGAAGAGATAAGGGTGACGCTGGCGGTGGGGGAGTTCTTCAAGGACGGCCCTGGGGCACCTTCGAGCTCTGTTTTCTGAGGACACAAAGCCCAGGCTGGCTGGTTTTCCTTATTTACCCTGGACGCTGGCTCATGCCTGTCCATCTGATCCACCCCGCCGCGGGGGTTAGGGTGCTGGGGAGGGCTCTTGGGCACCTTTGGGTGTCTTCAGCTGGGGCACAGGGCGCTGAGGCTCCAGAGGAGCAGGACCTCGGTGCTGTGGCTGCTGGCGGTGAGGCTCGAGCTGCCGGGAGCACGTTGGGCACGTCAGGACCAGCACTGCAGCGGGCACAGGGAGAGGAGCAGGTGCTGCCGTGAACAGCGAGCAGGGAAAAGCTGGAAATGCACAGAAGCTGGAAAAGGCTTTGGAAAAAGAGAAAAAAAACCACAACCAGGCAGATTTGGCGTTGGGTTTTTTTTCTTCCTGCTCTCAGATGAGCTGGTGCGCGGGTTCCTTGGCTTTCTGAGATGTTCTGAAGGCAGGGAGCTGCTGGCGCCTGTTGGGCTGTGAGCAGATGAGGTTTGAGCATCCCCCGCGCCTGCCAGGCTCTGGAGAGCCGGAGCCAGCACCCACAGTCAGTGTCCTTGTTCCTGGCTGGTGGGGACCTCAGCAGGCAGGGATCAGCCTGGCACTGGAGCTGACTGGGATGGTGAACCCGCAGCTGTCAGTGAGGTGAGGAGCTGGAGCTGAGCCGGCCCGTGTGCTGGCACCCAGAGCCACTGGCACCCTGGGCTGCAGCCCCAGCAGCCGGGGCAGCAGGGGAGGGGGGGATCCTGCCCCTCTGCTCCCAGGGCTCTGGGGAGAGAGAGAGAGACCCCCCTGCAGTGCTGGGGCCAGCTCGGGAATGCTCAGCACAGCAGAGACAGGGACCTGGTGGAGTGGGGCCAGAGGAGCCCCAGCAATGCTGGGAGGGCTGGAACCCCTCTGCTGGGAGGTCAGGCTGGGAGAGCTGGGGGGGTTCAGCCTGCAGAGGAGAAGGCTCCCCAAGGGGAGACCTTCTGGGGGCCTTGCAGCACTTCAAGGGGCCTGTCAGAAAGATGGGGAGGGACTTGTGAGCAGGGCCTGTTGGGACAGGACAAGGGGGGATGGGTTAAACTCCAAGAGGGAGATTCAGACTGGAGAGAACGAGGAATTGTTGGTGCTGAGGGTGGGGAGAGCCTGGCCCAGGCTGCCCCGAGAGGTGGTGGCTGCCCCATCCCTGGCACTGTTGCAGGGGAGGTTGGCCGGGGCTCTGAGAACCCTGCTCTAGTTGCAGATGGCCCTGCTCCCTGCAGGACAATGGATGAGATGAACTCGGGAGGTCCCTCCCCACCCAAACCAGTCTGTGACTCTAATTCTATGCTTCTGTGCTCAGCCTGGGCGGTCTTGGTCTCTCTGCTGGTGCGGATGCAGGGTCCCAAGGTGCTCATGATAACCCTTCCCCTCTGGTATCATAGAGGGGGTGATGCTGGGAAAAATACACATGGCCGTGTCCATCTGTCCATCCAGCCATGCGTGCCATGTCCTGCCTCAGAGAGTGCTGGTGCCAGAAGGTTGGTGCTCCTCACGTGCTGTCCGCAAACCACGGGCTCCCAGAGGTGCTGGTGTTTCAGTCCTGACGAGGATTTTTCTGTGTCGTGATCCCCCTGTCCGGTCCATCTGGGGATGCCAAGCGATGGCCGGATGGATGCCGAGCATCAGCTGCGCAGTGCGAGGGCGGGTGACGGATGGTGGCCCCCAGCAGCCCCGGCTCCTCATCGTTCCGCCCGCCGTCTCTCCGCCACGCTCTGGCAAATTTTAGAAAGAGCCATATTTTACCCAAACCCCATCAACCTGCGGTGCTTTCTCTCTGCTCCTTCCCCTGACACTTGCTGATTGCCAGGATATTTATGTCAAACTGGAAGTGCTTTGTAAAACCGAGGTGCTCGGCTTGCTGCTGGCACTGCCCAGCGCTGCCAGAGCAGGAACTGCATGGCTGAGGATGGGCAGGGGATGGACCTTGGGGTCCAGGGCAGCCCAGCCGTCTTGAGCTACTGGTTTTGATGCCATGTGAGATGCGTTGATAGCCTTATTTGAGAGTTGGGAAATGATCTGTTCAGGAAAGATCCCCTCGCAGCTGCTTGATCCCCGGGAATGAGCTTCATCTCCTGACGCTGCGATGCTTTGGGGTACCCGGCGGCACGTGATGCTCGTTGGCAGAGCTCTGGGTGCCCATGGGGGCCTCATCCTGCTCGGTCCCTCCTGGTGGGAGCCGCCCGTGTTCGGTGCTGTGCTCAGCGAGGCGAGGGCTGCTCGGCAGATGGTTTGCAGGTGCCCTCCTCGTGCTTCGCTGCAGCCAGACGGGTGTTGGAGAGCGGGCTGCTGCGCTCGGCTTGGCAGAAGGTGGAACGTCAGCTGCGATCGCGGATCGGCTCCTCCGGGGCCTTGCAGGGGCTCTTCTGGCATCCTCGGCTTGGCAGGCTCTGGGGAGAAGGTGGCATTGAGGCACGGCATGGCCCATCACAGCATGGCATGGCATTGTATGGGACAGCACAGCATGGCACGGTACAGCTCATCATGGCATGGCATGGCACAGCAGGGTATGGCATGGGACAGCATAGCATGGCATGGCACACCATGGTGTGGCATGGCACGGCATGCCCACAGCCTCACCGCACTGCCAGGGCGGCTGGGAGCTCAGCGGACACCACACAGAGAGGAGGACACGTTGGCCAGGGTTTCCAAGGGCTTGGTCGGCTTTACAGAGCCCCTCCCCGAGCTGGTTTGGATGGGGGCATGACTGCGGGTGGGTGCTATGCCAACCCTGCCTTCCTCTGCCCGGGAGGGGGTCCTGGCTTGGAAGGGACCTCAAGGATTGTCTGCTCCAACCAAAGGTCTCCTCTCTGTGTGACATGTTCTTTTAGAGTCTCTGGTACCCAACTCATCTCTTGTTGTCCATCCCAGGGAGATATCCGGGCTGTTCCCAAACTCTTCAGGGGTTTCCATCCCTTCCTGTGGAGGATCCCTCATTTCTTGGCTTAACACCTGTCTGCTGGCTTCTCCCACTGCTTTGGGCTCTTCTTGGTGCTTTTGTCCCTTCTAGCAAAGGGTGGCTCAAGGCAACCAGCCTTGGAGGAACCTGAGGGATCGCCTGGCACAGCCAAGCTCCCCTGGGGCCTCCAGCTTGTCATCATTGTTGCCTGTTGGTGCAGTGAGGATTGTCCCTGTCTGCAGCAGCTCAAAGCCTGTGTGATGTGCCCGTCTGGCCAGCATCAAGGGCATCCTGAGCAAGTTGGTAGGTGACACGAAGCTGAGTGGTGCAGTTGACATGCCTGAGGGACAGGATCCATCCAGAGGGACCTGGGCAAGCTTGAGGAGCAGGCCTGTGTGTACCTCTTGAGCTTCAACCAGGCCAAGTGCAAGGTTCTGCCCCTGGGTCAGGAGAGCCTCCAGTATCATCCCAGCTGGGGGTGAGGGGCTGGAAAGAGCCCTGTGGAAGGACTTGGGAGTGCTTGGGGGAAGGAGCTGGAGCTTGAAAGGTTTGTCCTTCAAGGGGCCTGGCAGAAAGACGGGGAGGGACTTGTGAGCAGGGCCTGTTGGGACAGGACAAGGGGGCATGGGTTAAACTCCAAGAGGGAGATTCAGACTGGAGAGAAGGAGAAATTGTTGGTGCTGAGGGTGGGGAGAGCCTGGCCCAGGCTGCCCCGAGAGGTGGTGGCTGCCCCATCCCTGGCACCATTGCAGGGGAGGTTGGCCGGGGCTCTGAGCACCCTGCTCTAGCTGCAGATGGCCCTGCTCCCTGCAGGGGGTTGGACCAGATGACCTTGGGGGGTCCTTCCCCACCCACACCCGTGTGCGATCTCTGTGCCGGAGGTGTGGAGCTGAGTCCCATCCCCTCCCCGCCTGGACGCCGTACGGCAGCACACGCATCGCCTGCAAGCGCAGCCAGCTCCGCGTGAAGAGAGAATCTTGTTTCCCTATTTGTTGAGCAGGGGTTTCTACTACAGAATGCTTTCCTCACTCAACGAGCATCAAAGATTAATGAGAAGCAAACCCATGAGCTCATCAGTGTCTCGTCTCCGCTAATTTACCGTTACAAGGATCACCGCCGCTCACCCGTGGCCGCTGTAAGCGAAGCCGTTGCCGGAGCGCGCGGCGAGCTCGCTGCCCGTCGCCGCGAGCGTGCGGCATATGGCGTAGGGCCCTGACATGCCTTCCAAAGAGCGGCAGAGGAGCGGAGCACCGGGGCAGAGGCGATGGCAGGACGCTGGGGAGCAGGAGTTCCCCCCATCAATATTTAATTGGGGCTGCGAGAGCTTGCAGGGAGAGGACAGCCCGAGTCAGCGTGTTCTCGCAACCTGTTTCCTGCCCTCCGGGCAGCCTGGTTTTTCTGCCGTAGAAGTGATGAGCTTGCACATCTCCGCACCGTTCCTCTCGCTCCCTCTTCCCCAAGCCTTCCCACGGTAGGAAAGTGGTTGTTTGGCGTTTGATCCCGGGTTCTGAGTAGCAGAGGTGAAGCTTGAGGTGTTAAATTGTGGGCTTCTGGGGGGCTTTGGGTTAATCCAGAATAATAAAATGCCGGGGGATCTGCTATGGCCAGGTACAAGGTCTGATCTGGGCTGGCTGAATCTCTGTGAGCTGGCCCAGCTGGGTTCCTGGATGGATCACAGCCTCTGGCATCCCGGAAAACCGCTCCTGACTCAGAAAGCAAAAGCTCAGCAGCAAAAATAACATTAAAAAACCGCCTGAACCCTGAAGCAGGAGCAGAGGCCGGGCTGGCGACGGGCTGCGGGCAGCCGGCCAGCCCTGACGCTGCTCTGGGGAGATGGGCGCGAGCTTGCCGGCAATTACAGAGGCAACGGCTTCTCCGAGAGGCAACGGCTCTGTGACCGCAGGCGATGGCTGCTGCTCCAGGGCCCATGGCGCTGGGAGGAAGATGCAGCCGGGAGGAAGATGCAGCTCCGGACCATATGCTCTGTGAATAGCAGCGGCTCTTAAGTGCTCAGTCTTATTGATGCCTTGTAAGTAATAAGCCCTGAAGAGCAGGCTGCGCTGAAACGCTTCCCAAACAACTTACATTTAAGTGTTGTAATTCTCCTGACCCAGCAGAAGCGCCTGGTGTTTTGACACGGATGCTTCGAGGAGGATCCGGGCGCCTGCCAGCTCGCATTTAGGAGGACGAGGCTGCGGCCGGAGCTTCGCGCCGCGCTCTCCGGGAGCTGCTCTGCTCCGAGAGCCTTTAACTGTCTCCAGCCCCTCCAGTCCAGCAGCGTTAGAGCAGAACTGGGCAAACCCGACAGCTTCAGCGCCCGGCTTCCTGGGGCTCCCAGGGGCTCCCAGGGGCAAGCTGTTCGTGGCTCTGCTGGCTGGCTGTGGAAGAGCTGACGGGAAGAGTGAAGCTTTGACCTTTGGATCTCGTCGGGAAGCTACCGCGGATCCTCCGTTGATGGTTAAATTGCACTAAATTAGAGAGGAGTTCTGCAATTCCACCACACTGCTGAGCGGTGCAATTAGTGTCCTGCCCGCAGTGGCCCTCGGGAAACCTGAGCCCCTCATTTGAGGGATGGGATGAACCTGCCTCTGCCAACGGCTTCACATGTTTTTTGCTCCCAGCGGCTTTAGGAACCTCTCTGATCTGTGATGTGATGGTGGTGGAGTCCCCATGATCTCTGGAGGGGTTTCCACAGCTCTGTGGTGCTGAGGGACAGGGGTCAGTAGTGCCCTGGCAGTGCTGGGGACACGGTTGGACTCCAGGAGCTCAAAGGGCTCTCCCAACCTAACGCATTCTGTGCTCCAGAGGCACCCAGAGCCATCACCACAAGGAACCACGACGTCCTGCAAGGAGCAGAACCTGGTGCCTGGCATGGCCGCAGTGGGGCTCTGCCTCCACACCCAGCATCGCCTCAGCTCCTGACCACTGGGATCACCCCTGGGTGCCTTGCGGTGACCAAGAGGACACTGGCTGGGCTGCTTGATGGCTCACGAGCACTGCCACGGAGCTGGCATCGCCTTGCTGGCTCACTCGGGCTGGCTGGTGGGTTACCCCAGCCCCCCAGGGAGGTGAGAATCCCTTCACCACCAGCTCCATCACCTCCTGGACCCACTGAGGCACTGGGCTGGAGGCAGGAGGGGGACTCTTCCGTGCCAAAAGCCAAGCCAGGCTCGTGTTCCCCGGCTGGGAGTGGGACAGAGGTGTCTCCCTGGTCAGAGGGTCACTGGGACAGAGAGCTTGGTGCCTCCCCCACCCCCTCCTGCACGTCACTGGGGCACGTCGGCTGTGGGAACACCTCCTTCCAGCACCGTGCGACGCTCGCCCGGCGCAGAGCAGTCATGAATATTCCTCCCGCCGCCCGCACCGGCTGCCGGAGATCTCTATTTAGCTGCGAGACATTTGAAGATGTGCTGCAGAGGACGGTGGGTTGCATCCCACCCACAGCCCACCCACCTCCTTCACCCACAGCGAGGGGAAGCTCCAGCACGTGCTCCTGGACCTTTACTGGGACCGCTTGTCTGTAGGGACGGCGGGGGATGACAGATGACTCTTCCCACCCCCCAGAGAGGAGGGGAGGAAGCTTTGCCCCTGCTCTGAGCTCCTTGTGGGACAGCCCCAAGGCTGCTCTCACCTCTGCGTGCTGGTGTGTGGATGGGATCTGCTGGTGCCTGGCTGTGCAGGAGCCAGGACATCCTCCGAGGGAGGCTCAGGAGCTGTGGGTCAGATGAGCGGACAGTGGGGTGGGTTGAGAACTGGCTGAAGGGCAGATCTCAGGGCTGTGATTAGCAGCACAGGGTCTAGTTGGACGCCTGTAGCTTGCTGTGTTCCCCAGGGGTCAGGGCTGGGTCCAGTTTTGTTCAACACCTTCATCAGTGGCCTGGCTGAAGGCTCACAGTGGACCCTCAGCCAGTTTGCTGCTGATACAGAACTGGGAGCAGTGGCTGACACCCCAGAGCTGTGCTGCCCTTCAGACAGACCTGGACAGGCTGGAGAGTTGTTTGGAGAGGAACCTCATGAGGTTCAACCAGGGCAAGTGCAGGACCTAGGCTGCCCAGAGAGGCTGTGGAGTCTCCTTGTCTGGAGAGATTCCCACCCCGGCTGGACACTGCGCTGCTGGGCCCCTGCTCTGGGTGACCCTGCTGGATGGAGCAGGGGGGGACGCCAAAGCATCTCCAGAGGGCCTTTCCCACCCCCACCATGCGGGGGTTCTGTCAGTGCCTGGGTGGTTGTCACCACCCCAACACATTGTGCGTGAACAGCTCCTTCCTTGGCACCCCTTGGTGCCAGGGGCAAAGCTGTTGTGCCCTGTGGGGGGAAGCTTCCCGTGGAAGAGCTGCTCTGGCTGCACCGGGACCGATGCCAGGGGAGCGCTTGTCCCACCTCGGCACGGGGCTGCCCTGGCACCGCGCTGCCCCTGCCTCACCCAGGGGTGTGTGGCAGCTACCCTGCCTGTGCCACATCCCCAACCGTGCCGCTGCCAGCTTCCTGCCCGCCGCTGGCACAAAGCAGCTTCCCCGGGGCTGCGGGGGGGTGGTGACGATGATGATGGTGATGGTGACATCTCCGAAATGTCTCCGCTCCCGGGCCCCGCGGTGGGGACGCCGGCTCCATCCTTAAAAGCTTTTTTGCCTCCCTCCCGGCCCCGCAGCCGCTGTCCTAGATTTTCCCCGGCTGCTCCGCTTCGCTCCGTCACGTGCAGGGCCGGTGCCGTGCGTTCAGCTGCGGCAGCTTCGGCCTCGGCCGCTTTCTGCGGGTGGCTGCCAGCCGGGCTCCCAGCGGCTCCCATCGCTCCCAGCACCTCCCTGTGCCCGGCACCCAGTGCTCCCGGCGCATCCTGGGGCTGCTGGATGAGCAGGGAATGACATTCCCCCGGAGCGGGGATGCAGTCGGAAGGGGGTGGTTCACGTGTCCCCCATCACGCTCCCAAAGGGCGGGTGACCCCAGACCCAGGGCGGGGAGGTCCCTTCGAGTGCCAGCCCCGGTACGCGTCTCTCGGGGTTTGCCGCTACCGCCCGGAATTCGGATTAACGGTGGCGGAGGGGTGGAGGTTTTCCCTTCAGTGCTGAGATGGCCGCTACCGCCCGAGCCGGGGGGCTGCCAGTGGCTGCTGGCTCTTTCTCCCCGAGCAGAGCACGTCCCCATCCCCGTCCCCTCGGGGACAGTTTTGGGGACAAGCCAAAACAAGGCAGAAGCTTTTCAGCCTCCCGCAGACAGGCTTTGACTCCAGATCGTCCCCGTGCCAAGGCTGATGGACCCATTTTCACGCTCCTTGTGAGCAGACCGGCCAGAAACACTTCCTGAGACCTAAAAAGCCGTGCAGCCCCTCGCTCGCTGCCCGCCGGGTAGTGGTGCCCGCAGGGGTGCCCTGTCCCCATGCAGCTCTGGCTACATTTCAAGCTGCTGGGCCTCCCGTACCTGCTGCCGGCGGTTCTGTCCCCGGCTGCCCTTGCGGCATCGTGCCCGCTGTGCACAAAATGCCGGGGAGGGTGTGAAACGCTGGTGCCAAGCCTTGGGGATCTGTCGTGATGGGGGTGTTGCAAGCGAAGTGGGTCTGACTGGGAGCACTGGGGAGCTCAGGGGACCTTGGGTGCTGCCCGGCTTCCTTCAGGGGTAGCCCAAAACCTGCATCTCTTAACTGAGGTGGCTTTGCCCGTGGGTGCCGGGGCTTTGTGCCCGTGCCAGCCACCTCCCTGGAGGGCTCTGAGGACAGAGGGGTGGCTGGAGGGACCCCTGGGGATGCCCCAGTGTGACCCAGGGCAGGGAGGGCTGCTGCAGGGAGGAGGGACCATGCTGGTCCCACAGAGCCCACCGGCATGGGGGGGCTTTGCGAGATGCAGCTCCAGTGCCCGCAGGGTGTCAGGGTGCCTGGGTAAGCGAGGGGCCCTGCGGTGTGCCCAGACTGGGGTCCCTTCCCACAAAAGCACCGTGTTTGGGTGATTGCAGCCATTCTCTAGGGGAGGGGACCCCGGGGTTGGCTCAGACCACCATGGCCAGGACCAGCAGTGCGGCTCAGGGTGCGGCTGCATCCCCCTGCCCTGTGTGTCCTCAGGGACTGCTGAGCCCTGAGGATTGCTGATGTGAGCCAGGCTGGCAAGAACCATCCTCAAGCAGTGAAAGTTTCTTCCCTTCCCTTCCCTTCCCTTCCCTTCCCTTCCCTTCCCTTCCCTTCCCT